>PVIY010004402.1:0-103358 GCA_004026745.1 Myrmecophaga tridactyla | reverse complement strand
GGGCTGAAGCATCATTTAGGATGTGCCATAGATATGTTGGCACTTAGCAAGATACTTTACAGAAGGTATCTTGGTTAATTTAAGCTTAACTAGATTGGGGGGAGGGGAACCCAAAGAAATTAGAAACGGGTATCTTTGCGAGAGGGGGGGCATTAAAACACTGCCCTACAGAGTCCTGTGGAGTGAGGGGTGGGGTGCAAATGAGAGGAGGCAGGTACTTCCTCATCGGTGAGCAGTGTGACTTTCACCACTGGGCATACTAGACCTTCCTTTCTGTAGAACAAAAGATTCTGAGATTTAAATTCCTTGCTTGATAGTCATTATCTTCAATAGCCTTTTAAGTAGCTGTTCTTCTTAGAGATGTAGCAAAGATAGACATTTTAACTTATATAAATAACATATTTTAGGGTAAGGCAGTCTGGTAAATGATTTGCAGCAAGTGACTTTTTGTGAGGCTGCTGTAGCTTGTCTGGAAATTATATAACATTGTTTTAGTGTTTTATTTAAAAATCCAAATTGAAATAACAGTAGGACTCTGTAATAAAAGACAAGTGATTTCTGAAGTTAACTTTGCTTGGACGAGTTGGTGACAGGTTTTAGGGCTCTTTTCTGAAGCTTTGATCTGGAGTCAGAATAGCCAGGAGTAGTGATAGTAATTGCCTGAAATATGGCTAACTCACTCTCCTCTCTATACTTTCTCTTGCAAAGATAACCTTTAAAATAAATCTACATCTCTGTGATTTTGAACTGTGACCAACCGAGTCTTTTTGACCATAGGTTATGCTTCCCAGTCATCTTCATCCTGGGACACATTGATAAATTTCAGAATTTGTTTCTGTGCAAGCTTGGAGGAGAGAGTGAGAAGTATTCATCTAGTAGAAATCAGAAAGAGACCTAAGCAGTAGGTGCCTGTGAAGTGGCATGGGTTGGAAGCCACAGTCTTTCTTTGTGATCTTTCAAGGGTTAAGAGGGTTGGGCGGGAGGAGCCTAACTAGGGCCCTTGGTCAAATATTAACTTAGAACTGAGAGAATATCCAATTTAGGAGGAGTGCTTTCAAAATGTTGCCAAGAACACAAAAATCTGTCCCCCTCCACATACTTAAAGGATGATATTAATATGTACAGCAACCCATTGACCAGAACAGATTGAGCATACAAAAGAAGGTGCTCTTTGCTAAGCCTTCAGGTGCTATGAACCAGGAGCTGTAGACCAAATAATTTTTGATTTTTTTCTGTTTGTTTTGAAATTGTTGAATCACTCACTGTATTTAATAGTCATGTTGTTAGTTGCTGTCTTTAATGGGACATTTAAACCAATTTCTCAGGCATCCTTTTTTAACCTGTATTAGTGATCATAATTTCACCTCTATTTTCCTTTCCCTTTCACTAATTATAACACAGAAAGTAACATGTTGTTTTAAGTTAGTTTCCCTGTAAAGGTGAAAAAAGCTGTCCTGGCACAAATTTGGTGCTCAGTAAATAAAAAAATAAATAAATAAGTGAGTGAATAACGGAAACCTATCTGGAAGAATTTAGAAGCAAGTATTTTTTTAAAGTACTGAAAACCGTGATTGAAAGGATTTAATCTTCACTGGGTCCTCAATTATCTCTCTTTTCATGTCGTCTTTATGTCTTATTTAGACTTTTCTGCCCATGTGTAGGTTCACAGGCATCTGTGTGCACATGGACACGCACATATACATGCACACTGACATATAAGCAGTGTAGAGTACAGAAGGACAGTGGTTTCCCTTGCCATCAGTGCTGCAGGTAATCTATTACATTAATCAGCTAGCCAGTGGAAAATGTATGGGGAGTGATTATACTATCATACACAATACAATCAGCGTGACGTACTTGTCAAGACCAATACATCAAAGTTTAATTCAGTAACAGAATGAATTAGAGTAAAATGAAACATTCTGTTCTCCAAGAATCCCAGCACCCACCAAAGGTTCTTTCAGAACTCTGTAGAAAAGTCAGTGCATTAAGAAATTCCTTTTATAAAGAGAATTGCTGTTCCAATTTGACAGAATACTGCAAGCACTTTACCTTGGGATTTTTACACAAATAATATAGTGCTAAGGTGTTTACCAGATCATCAGTAGTCTATAATAATAACCATTGGGAAATTCAATTATTTCTTTTATTAGGGGCCCTGATTATCTTTGTCCTAAATGGTTCTCCATGGCAAGTAAAAGGAAAGTCATTGTACCAGTGACTCAGGGAAGCACTTATCTGAAAATATGGATGGTGGACAGTAGAGTGCCTTCCCAGAAAAGCAGATAAATTAACAAGAACCTTTTGTTTACAGTGGCCTTTGGTAGAAACGAAGCTTTGGGGAGTTTCCAGTCTGCTCAGGAAACAGAATAAATAAGTGAAAAATAAAAATCAGCCCAAGTATTACATAGCAGCTTAAGACAACTGTAGAAATAAGATTATGTAGGATATGTGTCAGGAAATTTTGGCGATAGTTCTATTACTATTTCAGTAAATTGACACTCCTACATGTAGATTGGTAATATATTTTACAAAGTGATTATTTTACCACACTTAACCTAGCACGTTTTTTCAAAGTGGCAGATGGATTTTTTTAAAGCTCAGTTGGACTGTTTCAGTTTTCAAAGCCTTCATCAGAAACATAAAAGAACAAGTTCACTGGAACCAGACATTCTTTAAGTATGGATTCTGATCCTCATTATTTACTGTGTAGCCTGGGACAAGTCATTTGTTTTCAATAGACCCCCAATTTCTTTATCTGTAAAATGGGTATAATGTGCATTTTGAAGATTAAAGTAAGGTAACTTAGATCATGCACAACACATACTAGTTCTCTTGTTCTTTTCCCTGCTCATTCCCAAAGCCTTTTGTCTATCCCCAAAGAAGAAACTTGTAGGACAGAGGTGAAATGAAGCTCTAAGGAGTCTTTTCAGAAATGGGTGCCTATAGCCTTGAGTCATTTCCTTGGAGTCAGGAACTGTTTATGAAGACAGCTTAGTTAAGTGGCCAGTGCAGATCCCATGGAAAATGTTCTTGTAGGTTACCACAGTTCACATTCCTTCCCTCACCACCTATTGAGTGCCCTTTATGTGTCTCAAAATAAAAAGTCCTCTGGCATTGTGCCTTTTTCTGTTCTTTCTGATTTTTTCTGTCTTTCCTTTCCTCCCTCCATTCTTTCTCCAGCTGAAAAGGAGAAGGGTAGTGAGAGCTGGAGGAGCTGACTCTGATGATTTCCTGTAGAACCAGGCTTCTAATGAGGTCAGGCTGTTTTTGATGAATCTTGCATGTTGAAGCTACAACAACAAAAAAAGTCAAATGGGGAAGGGAAGACTACATATCAGATGAGGGCCACAGGATTATCCGAAAGGAACGTTTTCCAGGATACCAGTTTCCTGTTTTGAAATATCCTTGGTTTGCTTTCTTTTCCTGTTACAAAGGATGGTATTTTACTTCAGAGTTTTCTTAGAACCTGGTTAAATAACCAGTCAAGTTCTGATTTGCTGATGATTTAGCCCTGCTTGACCTAAGCAAGCTTAAAAACTCTCTTTACAGTATCCTTAAGGTTTTATTTTGAAATTTTACCAGAAATGTTTTAGTGAATTAAAAGCTGGCATAACAGATTTAAAGTAAGGAGAAGTTTTTTACCAATTAAACTTATTTTCCAAATGAGGGTTGGCTGACATATTAAGTCTGCATTGTACTGAGAACAGTACTGTAGTTAGGATTGTAGTTTTAGCATGGTCTGACCCAAGAAATTTTGTGACTACAGTTTTGCTAGCACAACTAATTATGCCAGTGATCTCCTATTTGTGACTGCAATTAGGCATTTCATGGCCTCTAAATAAGTATAATTAGTTAATTGGATCATGCATGAAATTCTAGCCTCTTATAATAGTTACTGAGAACAAAAATAAATATGATAAATATTATGAATTGTTTTATAATTGTGGAACCCTGGGAAATACCAAAAGTGATTGTTTTACTTTGCCTACTACTGTTTCTTAAGAATGAACGTGATATTAGAAAGTAGAAATTAAACTTTTCATATAGCAGCATTCTTATCTCTACATTTGAAACAAAGGAAAAGGGAACCAAATGGCCTTTTTCATTCTCACATTGAGAGAAGGTAATATGGGTTGTCTCGCTCCCATACCTCCGTTGAGTGTCCCCTAATCCCTACTGCCCCTGCCCCAGCCCGTCTCCTCCACTCTTCAGTAACATTATACAAATAGTTATCTTCCTGTAAAATATAAAAGCAAAATTTATAAAAAATTCCAAGAGAGCCTTTTAAGAAAATTTGTAGCTTTTATTTATATTACTGAATTGATTTGCATGCTTAAAAAAAAAGTGGAGGAGATGGAACTTTGAAAACAGCTAAAGTGCAATTAAGTACATTTTATTGACTGTGGGGTAGGTAGAGAACGCCCAGCTGGTTTATTCGGTCAAAAACCTTAATGCTCTACCAAGTGTTATCCGCCAGCAGGTAGTAAGCATACCCAGTCACATACGAGTGCATTATCTCAGAAATGTTGATGTGGACTTAACTCTAACAGACCCAGTAGTGCATCATAATATTTTCAGAGAAAACAGATTCCTATATATTTGAATAATCAATCATGAATCATAGTAGAGCTTTTGATTTTTACCTACTGTTTTAATCTACAGTGAAATTACTTATATGCTTATTCCTGTCAGTCTTGAAAAATGCAAAGTTTTCTTTTGTTTAATTAAGACTCCGTTTTGATAGATCCACGTAGGTTTTTGTTGGATGTACTTTCTTACATGAGAGGGTATGTTCTAAGAACCTTAACGTGGTTAAATAAAGTTCAGGATGTATTAGCTGTACATTTAAGTCTACCTCATAATTTTAGACAGATATGCTATTTGTTTTATATTGCTGAAACAGAAGGAATGGAACGATGATTCTGTCAAAAACTAAAATCAGGTTAATCTTGGAATTCATATATGTATAGCAGCTATATGAATCCTAACTCATGGAAGTACTTTCTGACCACAGAGCTAGATAGAAGGCTGAAGAATATTGGTTGGGGGAGGGGGTTCATGGGCCGTGAACAATCCTGCCTCTGTTCTTTAACAGCAACATATTTCTACCTCTCTCTGAACCTCAATTTCCTTATCTCTAAAGTGGGATTATTTTTTGTGAGGATAAAATGTGATGTATATATGTAAAATAGTATAGAGTTAATGTGAGGTAAATATTCAATAAATGGCAGCAGTTATTTTCAGGTGGGTAAGTATAGATGCCATTCACTTTTAGAAGTATGTTAAGAGAATTTAGAGGAGCAATCTTTGTAACCTAAAGACAAACATTTAAAAATTTTAAATGTAGACTCAAATTAGAAAAAAGCAAGTGTAACCTGATATTTTTAGGATTTTTATTGAAGGTATTAAAAATTAGTATATAAACCATCACTTAATGTGTGTTGTGATACTTTTATATGGTTAAGTTTTCATAATGGCTTTCTTTTCCTTGTCTTACAGCTCTTCTCCTATGTTGAGTAGTTTATTTGGATTTGATTATTTTAACTAACAGCATTCTCATATCCATTGACATATACTTTAGTTTTCTACTTTATAATCTAGAAGATTTATAATCTTTCCTATTAGTTGTACAGATTATAGATGGTCACGGATTCTTTGCTACTCTTTTTGTTGAGACGTGTAGTTTATGCTCCCTCCATTTGAATCTTTTCAATTTTTATAAATGCTTGACCAACAAAAAATATGGTGAAAGAGATGCTGTGTGGTTTCTGGGCTCCTGTCTTCTGAAAGGCTCCCATCTTAGAGCCCGAGGGTTCCATGTAAGAAAGTCTGGCTGTCCTGAGGCTGCCATGCTATAAGAATTCTTGTTCCGTGCTTGTGTTGGGGCAAAGAAGAAATGGCAAGGAGAGAGAGAATTTCTGACCTACAGAATTGTGAAGTCTAGTGATATATTGTTGTATTAAGCCACTAAGTTTTAGGATAGTTTTTTGCATGGTATTAGATAACCAGACAGTGGTAATGAGTCTGATAATACTCTATGCTTCCTTTAATAGTTATTCTAGAAATTCTAAATTTCCCCAGTGATATAGAATATAATGATATGTAAAAATTAAGTCCCATTATTCCAGTTCACCTTATCCATTGAATTGGACTAAATTGTGTATTTGTTAAATTGGATCTGTATTATAGGAAGTATTGGACATCTCTGTTTATGACACTATACTTTTTTTTACATGAATTCGTCCCCATCTTCAGATTGTGCAAATGCCAAATATCACCTGGTTTGACTTCTTTTTCCCCCCACCTCCTATCATAAGGGTACTATTACTTATATACCTCTCATCATAAGGGTACTCTAGTCTTGAATTCCTCCTTCTGGAGACTATGGTACTTGGGCATTAAAACTAAAAAAGGCAGAGTAGATGGTAGACTAGAATTGTGGGTTTTTTTAAATCTACTTCCAATTTTAACTCTTTTCTAAAAGCATCAAGAACACTGAGACTCTTATTATAGATGATGTATCATCTCCTCTTTGGCTATAAGGGTGTATAGTTTTGTTAACTAGAGACATCAATTAGTTCAGTTTCTGAGACCAATCATTTAATAAATTGTTTAGATTATTGGGTCTCTGGAAGTTGATAATTCCTGCCAGCCTGTCTACTTCAGCAAAGATGGTCTTGTTAACTACTAGATTCCAGAGAAAAGCCTCTGATTCATTAACAAATAGACCAAGAAGTTGTGCCATCCTCTTCATTGTTATCCTCGTATAATACTTGGCCATTATTCTAATTTGTGTTCAGCAACTCTGTTCTTCAAGTTTTTCCACCTTTTTTCACTTTCCTTTGTATAACCACAAACATCAGTTGCAGAACTCTAAGGAGAACCTTCTCTTAATAATTCCATTCCATAATCCTCAACAAGTGTGGATCAACATATCAACTCCCATCATGGTAAAAAGCTTTAAAAGATCCTTGTCTTTAGGAATTTCTTCTAACTTCTTGTCACTGCTTATCTGGTGAGCCAAATCTGATGTTCATTGTCAAAAGGAGCAAGATAACATAGAGAACAACACTTTTCAGACCCTGTTTCTTCTCTCTACTTTCTGCCTGTGTGCAGGGAGAGTAAATATTGCTCTGTAGTGCTTACAAATAGACAAATAGGATCTCCCATGTTGATCCAGCTGAATCATTAAATTATAATATTTGGCCTTTAATTTCTCTGTATTTTCTTCCTGATGATTTGTGTATGAATGTAGTCCTTCACAACTAGGCAGAGCATCATTTGCTCCAAAATAAACTCCACTTGCTCTTTCTTTTCCGTTGACCTGTAGGTTTCTACCTGTAACTCTTGTAAAATAGAGGCTGCCTCTTTCACATCACCGTTCTGTTCTTTTATAGTTGCTAATGTTTTAGTCAGTCAAGCATGACTAATTTCAACATTAATCTTTCCTTCTGTACAGCGATTCAGAGTATCAATTAATCGATACTGGGAAGTCTGTGATTTCTTCAACATAAGTACAGCACTGTTGAACCATTTTTGCAACAGCTTTATTTAACTGAGTCTACCTTTTTAACAAAAGCATAATGTTTTCATTAAGTAAATTTCATTCTTTAGCCTCATGGCACAACTTCACTACTGCAACTAAGATACAGGATGTAGACACCATGTCAGAAGCAGTAAGGGCCTGTTTTTCCAAAGAGATAAGGGTTTCAGTGGCTTCTTAAGGTCTTCCTTCCTTGGCCAGCTTTTCATACTCAGGCAGGCACTGATCCACAGTGGCGTTATAGTCCACCTCTATCTTAACGATGCACCCATTGGCCTGCTCCAAGCTGCTGTCTGCCATGGTCCCTGCCTGAGCGTCCCTTGATGTCCCTGGTAGACTTGAAGTGTTTTAACAGTGATACTAGGTTGGGGAGCAGGAGAGAGGGAAGCTGAAAGAAGAGTCAGCACAGGTTTTAATACTGCATTCCTTTGCCCATCTTTTGGCACAAAATTATCATGGACAGAAAATATTGCATGACCCTGTTTGGTTGCGAGTGAGTTTAAGAAATGTCTTGTCATTATGTTACCAAGTAGTAAGGATGAAATTACCCAAAGCATCTGAAACATCTGAGCAGCTCTATGCTTGTGGGCCCAGGGTGAGGCCAGGGAAGGGCCTGGGAGGTTAGAGAAAGCAATGCCTGTGGAAAACTAGACATATTAAAAGCCTGTCTTTGAAATGAGGTGGAAGAGGAGACTGACATGTTTCTAACTAAAACTCAGATCAGAGCAAGAGAAAAGTAATTGTACAATTACCCATAATTACTAGCTTAAGAGGTGTTTAATGTTACTGATATTTTGTTTATATAATGTGCTGTCTTAATTGTTTTATTTTATTAAATGTAAAAATATTTATAAGGATTTTGAGAGAATCACTTGCTATTTGAGCCCAGCAATCCTGTTTTAATTCTCGTCTCAATTTTTCCACTATCAAAGTCTTTACAGGGGTTTGTAGGAATGCAACTTTTAAAGCTGTCTGAGCTCTACAGTTTCCAAAACTGCCCAATGAGGTAGGTGGAAACCATTATCCCTATTGTTCAAGTGAAGGAACTGCTATCATAGAGAGACAAAGTGGGCTTGCCCAAGGTCTCCTGGCTTGCTCTTTCCATTATCACAACTTGATAAAAAATTTCTTCCCCTTAGAAATATAAAGTAATGGGTATGTGAAGTAGGGCAAAATGGAGGTGATGATTTGTACATCTAAATGCTTGATTGAGAAGACTGGTCTTTAGGGAGTATAGAATTAATTCTCATTACCCACATTTGTCTGGGACTGTGGGTTCAAGTCCGCGGGTACTCTGTTGTTGGTGGAAGGCAGATGTGAAGAAGAGGCTTTCATGATGATTTGTGTTCTGCCTCAGTGAGACCCACTTTCCTTGATTTTCTCTGAGTTTTGGCTAGGCTTAGGTTGTAGACAGGTGTTAAGACCACTAAGTAGATTGGTACCATTTACCTTGTGTGAAGAATTTTTCTGTCTTCCTAGGAAATTTACCTTCCTAGTTGTGGTTTCCTTTGGCTCATGTTATGGTGCATCTTTTTGCTAAGATCACAGAGTGTAGATCAGGTGGAGAGTGGAAAGTTAAAGGAAAGTAAAAGCCTGCTAGGTGGTAAAAAAGAAGCTAGACTAGAGCTGAAATGTGCCATGGATAATTCACAAACTGATCTTGCACACATCAGTGATTAATTGCCTTTGTATACTTTGAAACGAGTAAAGCAATTTAAAAATATTGAATATGTTCTCATTGTTATTCATAGCAAGTCATTAAGCATCCTTTGAGAAAGATCAAGTAGTACCCATTAGGCATGAAGTCCTCTGCTAGGTGCTCGAAATGCTGAGTTCTCTGTTCTGTTTTTTGGCTGTGTCCTTAAAAGGGTTAATATTCCAGAAAGACAGCAGAGTGAAGTGTTTAATTTAATTATCAAAGAGCTTTCTTTATAAAGCTATAGATATTTCAGCTATGTTTGAGGGAAGGGAAATAAATGGCCAAAGTGGAACTCTGAATTAATAAAATTTGGAGAATGACTTAGTCAATTTGGTTAACTTGGTTGTTAAGGTTAATTACAGCTTTTGTAGTGGTGACTATTAAGATAAAAGACCGTTTATCTATTATACTCCGAACTTGAATCTAACATTAAGAATATCCTTTCAGGATGACACCTCTCTTTAGGGAAGTGAGCAATAAAAGAATATTACAGGCAAATTAATAAAAGCTTGGCTTTTAAATTTTTTTCTGCAAAATGGGAATTTCCTAATTAGGGAAGCGTAAGCATGAAAATTTAAGATGAGTTTTGTGGTTTTCTCTTTTCCTAAAGACATAGAAATCGTTGTTTAAAGTTGCCAAGAATGTTTAGGCTCTTGCTTCAAGGATCTTAACCTCTCTGAGTTTTCAATTTCTCATCTTTAAAATGGAAATATTAACTCTAACCTCTAAGGATTTTTCTAACTAGTTAATGGGAAAACGTAAAGCAGTAAATATAGTACCTATAGCATATAATGGGTATGCAATAAATGGTGATTAATAGTAATAACAATTATTTTCATTTTGAGGTTGTCCTTGGTGTTCATTTATTTCCTCAAATAATTTTTTTTAAAAGTAGAATGATATTGTCTTGTCAGAATGATGTTACTTTCTCATAGACTTAGTTTTTCCCATGTGAATGGGAAACTCACTGCTTTATATCTCCTGAGTTCATTATCAAGTCCTTCACATACAAATTAATTAATCTTTCAGTATTATATATGTTGGTCAATATTTTCTTTATTTCATCCTTAAGTTTCTTCAAAAGAACCTAATGCTTAGTATAAATTTGCCTACTATGTTTATTTTAAAACCTATTATTGCTCTTAAGTCTTAAACAGAAGAGATACAGTAGGAAAACAGTGGATTTGAGAAACCTGTATATCTTGATATATATATGTATATATCTTAAGATATGTAATTTTTACATTTGATTTGAAGTTGGCTCTATCTAAGCTTTTATTGATCTGATGGTGCTTTCAAGTTGATCTTCAAAATAAGTTATAGTTGCTAACATAGGAATGGATTGAAATATAAGATTCTGAGTCATAAATATGGATACGTTGAAGGTGTGCAAAGACATTTAAATAATATCATTTGTCTATTAATTTGCTTGGTTGCCCTTTTACATGGGAACCTTGTTAATACACTAACAATCTGGTATTGAAATTCTTAGTTATAGCAATCTTTCAGAGCAACCTCTTGATTTTAGTTTTGCTGATAACGTATTTATCTAAGATTAGCAGAAAAATAAGATAAAAACATCTTGCAAGAAAAATCATAAAGAAATTTCTTAGTTCTTAAGTATTCTATATTGAATATTATAATTTGATTTTTAAACGATAATGTGTTTGTAAGCTTTTATAGCGGAAACATTAAGTCCCGAGTGGTGATTATTATTTCTGGATTTCAAGAGGCTGTCCCATAGCATCCCCAAATTCCCTCATGCTGTCACTTTGTAGTCAATTCTACCACCCACCCTCAACCCATCCCCTGGCATTTGCTCATCTCTTCTCTTTCCCTTTGGTTTTGGCTTTTTCAGAATGTCATATAATTGAATCATGAAGTGAATCTGTATATGTGGCATTTTGAGTCCAACTTCTTTTACTTAGCATAATGCACTTGAGATATTGTGGATATATCTTGTTATTGCTGAGTGGTGTTCCATTGTATGGGTAGCCACAGTTAATCTTTTCACTAGCTGAAGGAATTCAGGTTGTTTTCAGATTTTGGCCTTCATGAATAAGGCAGCCATAAACATTATTGCATGTGGTTTTGTGTGTACTTAAGCTTTCATTTTTCTGTGACAGATACGTAGGAGTGGAATTGCTAGATCATATGGTAAATATTTGTTTAACTTTATGAGAACATGCCAAATTATTTTCCAGAGTGGCTGTACCATTTTGCACTGTAACTAGCAATTTTATGAGCATTCTAGTTGCTCCACATCCTTGCCAACAGTTGGTATTTTCATTTTATTTTCCTAATTTTAGCCATTCTAGTAGGTGTAATGGTATTTCCTTTTTTACATTTGCATCGTTTCATTTCTTCTTTGGTGAAGTGGCTCCAATTTTTTTGTCCATTTTTTATTTGAAAAGGTCAGTTCCTTAGTGAGTTTTGAGAGGGCTTTATGTATTTTGGATACAAGTCCTTTGTCAGAGATGTGATTTGCAAGTATTTTCTCCTAGTCTGTGGCTTGTCTTGTTGTTCTCTTAATAGTGTCTTTTGGAGAGCAAAAGTTTTTAGTTTTGATGAAGTCCTTGCTTTTATATATCATGCTTTTTAATAGTGTATCTGCAATAGCTATGCCTAGCCCAAGATTACAAAGATTTTCTCTTATGTTTTTTTTAGAATTTTTATGGTAGGTTTTGTCTTTGATCCTTTTGAGTTATTTTTTATTAAGTTATGTGATATGGATTGAAGATCATTTTTTTTTCACTTGGATATATAATTGTTCCAGCATCATTTGTTGGAAAGACTATCTTTTCTCCATTGAATTGACTTTGAACCTTGAATTGAACATATTTTTGATGTCTATTTCTAAACTCTATTCTGTTCCATTGAACTATTTGCCTTTCCTTTCAGCATTACCACATTGTCTTGATTATTGTACTTTTATAGGAAGTCTCAAAATCAGATTGTGTGAGTCTTCCAACTTTGTTGCTCCTTCTTTAAAATTGTTTGGACTATTTAAGTTCCTTTACCTTTCCATATAAATCTTAGAATCAACCTTCATATATATATATATATATATATATATATATATATATATATATATAAACATGCTAAGGTTTTGAGTGGGGTTTTGTTGAATCAATAGATCAATTTGGAGAGGTTTGATATCTTAAGAATATTGAGTTTTCTGATCCATGAACATGGTAACTTTCCACTTTTTTGACGCATCTTTGATTTCTTTCATTACTTTTTTGTAGTTTTTAGCATACAAATCCTGCATATGTTTTTAGTATTTCATGGTTTTTTATTACTACTACAAATTGGACAGTTTTTCTAAATTGACTTCCAGTTGTTCATTTTTAGCATATAGATATACAATCTTTTTTTTTTTTTGCGTTAACTAGTATCATGTGACCTTGCTAAAAACTTAACAGTTCTGGAAGCTTATTTGTGAATAGAGGCTATTTTATTTTTTCCTTTGCCTTTGGGCTTCATTTCTTTCTTTATTGCTCTGGCTACAACATCTAATGTGATATTGAATAGAAGTAGTTCAAGCAGAAACCTTTGTTGTGTTACCAATCTTAGGGGAAAACATTTAGCTTTTTAGTATTAACTGTGGTTTTTTTCATAGATGCCCTTCATCAGATTACATTTGGTTTACTAAGAGTTTTTTCCTATCATGGGAAATGTTGAACTTTGTCAAATACTTTTTCTGCATCTATTAAGATAACTGTGTTGCTTTTCTTCTTAAGTCTGTTAATATGATGTATTATGTTGCCTGATTTTCAAATGTTGATCCAGTCTTACATTTCTGGGATAAATACCACTTGGTTGTAGTGTATTTTCCTTTTCATGTATTGCCTGATTAGATTTGTTAACGTTTTGTTGAGGATTTTTACTTCTATGATCAGTAAGGATATTGAGCTGTAGTTTGTCTTTGTGGTGGTTTTAATATCAGGGTAGTTTTGGCCTCATAAAAATAAGTTGGAAAGTGTTCTCTTTGCTTTTTGTTTCTGGAAATATATTCTGTAGAATTGGTATTATTTCTTTCTTAAACGGTTGATGGAATTTTCCAGGTAAGCTGTATGGAACCTGCTTTGTTGCCAGATTTTTACCAGAAATTATAATTCCTTTAATAGATTTGTGACTATTCAGGTTATTCTTTTTGAGTAAGCTGTAGTAGGTTGTGACTTTCTAGGAATATGTCCATTTCTTGTAAGTTCTAGAATTTATGGGTATAAAGTTGTTTGTAGGATTCCCTTATTAACCTTTTAATGCCTCTGAGATCTGCGATGTCATGCTTTCTTTTATTTCTGATACAGGTAATTTGTGTCTTCTCCCCTTTTTTTCAATCATTCTGGCTATAGCTTTATTGATTTTATTGATATTTTAAAGAACCAGCTTTTGGTTTCATTTTCTATTCTCTTCTTTTCTCCCTCCCTCCCTTCCTTCATTTCCTCTCATTGATTTCTGATCTCTGTTATGTCCTTCCTTCTGCTTGCTTGACTTTAGTTTGCCATTCTTTTCCTAGTTCCTAAGATGGTTACTTAGGTTATTACTTTGAATCCTTTCATTTTCTGTATAAGCATTTAAGGCTATACATTTCTTTATCTGCATCCCACTAGATTTGATATACTTTATGTTCATATTCATTCAGTAAAAATATTTTCTCATTTGCCTGGAGACTTCTTAAATTTCTGATTGGCCTTGTGACTTTCTGTTTCACACAGGAGTCATTTAGAAATGTTACTTTATTTCCAGATATTTGGAGATTTTCCAAATATCTTCCTGTTATTGATATCTAGGTTAATTTTATGTCAGAGAATGTATGTCCAGAATATGAACGTCTTGGTGAATGTTCTTTGTGCACTATAAAATAGTGGGTATTTTGCTGATGTTTGTTGGAATATTCTGCAAATTCAATTAGAATAAATTGGTTATAATGTTGTTCTGGTATCATTTATCCTTGCTAATTTTCTGTCTACCTGGTCTGTCAGTTACTGAGAGAGCAGTGTTGAAGTCTCCAGATATAATATTGGATTGGTCTGTTTCTCCTTTCAGTTCTGTCAGTTTTTGCTGCATTTATTTTGAAGTCCTCTCGTTAGCTGCATATTCATTTAGGATTATAGTATCTTCTTGGAAAATTGATCCTTTAATCATTATATAATGTCCCTTTATATCCCTGGTAATATTCCTTGTTCTGAAGTTTACTTTGTCTGGTTTTAATATAGTCATTCCAGCTTCATTTTGATAGTGTTTACATGGTACCTTTTTCCCATCCTTTTACATTTAGCATTCATTATTATATTTAAAGTGGATTTCTTATACAGCACAGTGGTGGGTTTTGTTTTTTAATCTGATTTGACCATTGCTTTTAATTGGTATGTTTAGACCATTTACATTTAATATAATTATTGATATGGTTTGAATATAGGTCTATCATTTTATCATTTCTTTTGTGTTCCTTCTTTTCTGCCTTCTTTTATATTTTTGAATATTTTTAGTATTTCATTTTTTAATTTATTGATTATTTATTTGTATATTTATTTTTTAGTAGTTTTAATAAACATGCATAACCTTTCATAGTCTACTTCTGGTTACTATTTTGCCACTAAGTGGAATATAGGTCCCTTTACTCTTATATTGTCATGTGCATTACATCTACATACATTTAAAGCTGTGAGACATTGTTAACAGTTTTTGCTTTAACAATTGTACATGTTTTAAAGAACTTAGGAGGGCAAAATAACCTATTATATGTACTCAGATATTTGTCATTTTTGTTGCTCTTCCTTTATTACTGAAGCTCCGAATTTCCTTCTGAAATATTTTTTTCAACTCTTTATTAACATTTCTTCTTCTTCTTCTTCTTTTTTATCAGCATTTCTTCTTGAGTAGTACTTTTGGCAAAAAATTTTATTAGTTTTCCTTGATCTGAGAATGTTTTCATTCTACCAACATCCTTAAATGTTAATGACACTATTTAGAATTCTGGGTTAGCACTTTAACACTTTAAAGATATTGTTCCAATGTTTTCTGTCCTCTATGATTTCTGATAAAAAATCTGTAGTCATTTGAATCCTTCTTCTATATGTGTTGCTTTGTTTTCCTCTGACTGCTGTCAGGATTTTTTTCTTTATCTTTGGTTTACGACAGTTTAATTATGATGTGTTTGGGAATGGTTGTCTTTGAGTTTTCTCTTTGGAGTTGGCTGGCTTCTTATATCTGTGAATTCATGTCTTTTTCCAAATTCTAGAAGATTTCACTTACTGTTTCTTCAAAATTTTTCTGTACCTATCTCTTTCTCATCTTCTGTGACTTCAGTGACACAAAATTTAGACTTTTGATATTTTCCTTCTTGTCTGTGTTCTTACTGTTTTTCTCTCTTTTTCAGAAGTGATAATTTCCCTTCATCCATTTTTAAGTTTGCTGACTCCCCCCCCCCCCCCCCGTCATCTCCATTCTACCATTGATCTTATCCAGGGATTTTTTAAATTGGTTATTGTAATTTCAATTTTAAAATTTCCATTTAGTCTTTTTTTATATAGTTTGCATTTTGCTCCTGAGAATTTCTCTTTCCATTCCTTTCAGTAGTGTTTCCATTTATCTCATGGAGCATAGGTAGTTGCTATAAAGTCTGATAATTCCAACATCTGGTTCATCTTGGTTAACATATGTTGATTGGTCACATTTTTTGTTTCTTTTTATGCCAAGTAATTTTGGATCCCAGATATTTTGAATATTGTGTTGTGAAAGTTTAGGTCCTATTAAAATATTCTCTGGAGAATTTTTTTTAAAGCAAGCTATTAACCAGAATAGAGGTTCAGACCATAAATTAGTTATGTTTCACCTTCTTTGGGTGGTGGTTCCAGTGTCTGTTCAGTTTTCAAATCCTTGGCTAGGCTGCCTTGGGTCTGTCTTATGCATGTGAGGTACGCCCAGGACTTGTGCCTCCATCTGCACAGAGAATCCGGGGATCCCCTTTCTAGATTTTTCCTCTTCAAGATTTTCTCCACATTCCCTGGCTCATAGGAGAGGTCTTTTTTCCCAGTCCTCTCAACAGCTAAATGAAATTTCTTTCAGGGTTTTTGCTCTGTGTGTCTTCTGTGAAGTTCCCTAAATGAGGCTAATCTCATGTCAGAGCCAGGAGAGAAAATAGGAAGAAAAAATAATTAGAAACTCTACCCCATATGAGTTATTTCTTCAAGTTTTATTTGCTATCCCTGCACTGCTTCCTATTTTCATTTGTCAGATTCCTTGGGTTATTGGTTTTCATATTTTGTCTAGAGTATGTAGTTGTAAACATTGGGGGAAATAGGCTGTAGTGGGCTTACTCCATCTTGACTAACTGCATATTGTTTTTAATTGGACTTTAAAATATAGAAATGTAGATTGTAAATATATGTGGCTTATATAGGCTTTTGTCTATTTTAATTTTCTGTTAGTAAAAGTTCTTTGGTATTTAGTATACCAGAATCTCCAATTGAAGAATTTTGTCCATTTTAAATGTATAAAAATGTAAAGCATTTCCTTTGGACAAATTAAAACGTAAATCATGATCATACCTACCTTTGTTATTCAGATGGGTAGCACAGTTGATTAAAACACCTCCCCCCCCCCACCACACACACACTCTTTCAAAGAAAAGTATTATGAATGGCTTTGGAAGTACTGGTATATGTTATCTATCTTGTTTTGAAATTAATACAATAAAACTTGAACTTTTAAAATTTATAAAATATTTGCCTGAATTAGCTACCCCTTTGAAGAATATATAAGGGAATAATAAGTAAATTTACCAGTTTTCTTAATTATGCAAATTATGAGCTATGCTTTCCTTCTAAATTCATTATTGCTTTTCCTTTAAAACTGATAGGATTTTGATGACTGTTTAGTGATTTTATTCATACAGATAGGTAATTTGGTGATTTTATTCATATAAAGACATAAATTTGTTTTCATTTGTATGGCTACTGGTGGCTAGTTAAATCTCTTTGGGAAGTATGTTTAAGTGATTTTTAGTTTTAACAATCTCTATTCTGGCCTTTTTTGCCCAAAACTTTTCACACGCCATTGATAAATACATATTCATACTAATAAATATAATGAAGTTTGAAATTCTTGTAAGGAGACTGGGAAGTTGTTTCATATGCATCCATGGGGCACCTTTATGATTTTAAATAGGTATTCTTAGAAAGTAAGTTTAATTTTTATGAAGAACACTTTTTGGGGTGGTTTGTTGACTATCCATGTCTAAAATCTGTTTGAAAATTAAAGTAGCAAATTGAGTCTTAGAATTGTTTTTTATTAATTTCTTTTTTTTGTCTAAAATGTAATACAGGTAGGAAGGTGATTACAATTAACATTTGAATATCTTTCATCTTAAGTGTAACAGCTTTTGGGACTTTGGTGCAAACCCAGGAATTGAGTTATAAAAATGGCAGATCTTTGTCCATTTTGAAGTGAATTTAATATGTATCATCAGCTGTCAGTACTGGACATTTTTATAATTTTTAAAAATTTATTTTCCTCTTCCCCTTTAATAAATTAGGTGCTCTTTGGATGTGTATCGTTTTAAATCCCCACTGCAAGTTGGAGCAGAAGGCCAGTTGGCTAAAACAACTAAAGAAATGGAACAGTGTTGATGTCTGTCCTTGGGAAGATGGAAATCATGGCAATGAGTTGCCCAACTTAACCAACGCTCTGCCTCAGGGCGCACATGCCAACCAAGGTGAGCCCACAGTATTCTGCTCACTTTGTATGTACTTGTGTGTATCTGTTTATAATAGTATCTAATCATATATATGGGAAAATTATTGTACCCTCTTAATAAAGTTCAAGGATTTGTTATATTTTGACTATATGTACGTGTGTAAATTTTATCTGAGACCTTTGTCTGCTTTCTTCAAGATATTCTCAGACTAAAGATACATCTAGTTCTTATATATTTTGTTTAGAATATGTTAAAATTGTGTTTTAATTGATACAGTTTGAATAGTGTCTTTAATTTAAAAGAGTCATGGAGTAGGGGGATATACATTATTTTGTAAAACAATATTGAGAGACTTGAGGGATTGTTTGTTTTTTTCTATGTTGGTCCATTTCATATTTTTACTACTATGTAATTTGATAAAGTTAATCATTAAAATTTCTTATTTTCAGAAAGTAGCAAGTAAAAAATTTATAACCAGCCTGAAGAGTGTGGGATGCTTTTAGCATTTGGGCTAGGAAAATGCTTTATTCTGAAGGACTGTCTAGCATATTTGCCCCTCCCCACCCATATATTATTAATGCCCTCCAGTCTTTGAGACAACCAGGAAATGTCCTTAGACATTTCCAGATATCCTCTTAAGAATCTCTGTCTCTCAGAATTTCTATCCTATTTTCTCACCTTTTCCCTTTCTATTGGATCCATCAATCAGCTCAAGTCCTCCCATCTTTAATAAAAATCCTTCTCTGGCTCCATTTCTCCCTCCATCCACTGCAGACTTTTCTCTTTCTTTCAGAACCAGAATCTTCACAGAGTAGTTAACTCTTGTGAATACAAATCTTACGAACTTGTCACAAATTCTTGTGTAATTTTGTACCTTTAGGAAGGGAGAAAACTTGAAAGATTTTGGAGTTATGATTTTAAAGTTATGATAGATGCAAGGCAGGAATTAAGTGACATCAGAAGCATCCAGAATCAAGAATATGGGGTTGGTGTTACTAGAAAAAGCTGGACGATGTGTTGAGTTTGAATATGATAATAGGATGGTTTTGGGTCTCCACCAAGAAAGTAAATGAATTGTATTATTCCATAGGGACTTGTGCAATCAAAAAAGTGATTTTAGGACTTAGGAGAGATTCTTGTCTAGAAATATTTGCCTTGGAAATTCATTGTTTGAAGTCTGTTGTCTCTTTATTGCCCATGATAATCTTATTAATAATGTCAGTGAAAATTAATGTATCACCATAAACCAAAATTTTTTCCAGGCATTCAGAATTTTCAAGTGTAGTTGTACATTTATTCTCTTCCATTGCTAGGAAAGGATATGCCTAAATCTACATAGGCAAAGTTTTTAAATCCCCTTCTGTTTCACTTTCTGCCTGCTCTTTGGGACTGCCACCTTAACGTTTTTCACTTTTCTTTTTACTTTCCCTTTATTATGTTCCCTTTGGTTAAACATGAATATCTCATAGGCCTTGAAAGCTGTTTAAAAAGTAGTCCAACCTCCACACCGGACAGCCCATTTCACTTACGGTTTGCACCTAGGAGTGTGAAACTAGGACCTAGTTTCTGAGGGCAGTATTTATAGCTGTTTGGCTTTTAGCAGGAACCCACTCACATCCTGCAGAGGCACTGTCAGAAGAGACATCCCTCCAGGTCTCAGCTATAGAGTTGAGCTGCTTGCTAGGGGAGAGCGTGTGGTGGCCAGCGGAGGCCAGCAGCCATGCCATTGGACTTTGCTGTCTACCATGATACAGACCATGGGCAGAATTCATGTGTTTGCATATTGGAGTGAATGTGAAGGCCTAATCAGGCCCTGCCTCTGCTGAGATAATTTGTAAGAATTAACAACAATGACACTAGAATTCACACCCTTTGAAAGAATAGTTGTTTTTTTTTTTTATTATATTGGACTGATAGCCAATTTTATTGGTTTTAATTTTTTTGGTAAAAACGCTTAGAATTGCCCCTTTTTACTTTTCTGAATTTCCAAAATATTCTTTAATCAGCACACATTAACATTACATATACTTCATTTAAACAGTTTTACATATTTGTGTATTTATCATTTTAGAACTTTGGTCAAGATAATCTAGCTCTCTTTTCCCTTATTGTGAAAACCAAATATGTGTAGAAATCTGAGATAAAAACTGACCATGAATTTCAACACCTGATCAAATGCTTTCATTTGTACCTCATATTTTTTAGTCATTGTCTATGTACATAATCAGTGTTTTATTTATTCCCATGTTACCATTAAGATTTATATCCTATTTCATGAATATTTAACCTTTTTTGTTCCAGTTTTTTTATTTTTAGGATTTGAAACCTTTCTTTTTTTTTTAGAGCAGCTATACAGTTTGGTTTTATTGGCTTCTTGGAGTTAACCAATGTTAACAGCCTGGGGTGTGTATCATACAGTAACTTTTTCTGTGTTCATACAACCATATACAGACATGCGAACAGTTAAATTTTTTTTTTTTTCTTAATGGACTAATACTATACGGCTTGCTTTTATTATTGGTATAACAGATGAGGAGTTAAGTCAATTGGTAGAATTCTACCTTATTCTTTAAATGCATACATAATACTAAGGTGGAGTCTTCTTTTAGTTTTAAATTCCATTTCTATGATTTGAGCTAAGCAAATAAATTAAATGAGAGAGCCATTGAAAAATACTTGTATTAGACTCAGGTTTTAGAACATTTACTATGTTGACTTTGAGAGTTCATGGAGCCAGTTTCTTCTGGTTATTTGACTTATCATAAGTTGAGAGACCCTTAAATGTAGGGTCTGTCCCTCCCACTTGTAAGGTATACATGTGTCTACTGCTAGTAAGGTGTCTGGATAGGTGCCATAACAGATATATCATTATTTTATGCCTCTCAAGTTAACTGTCATCCATGCATTTTTATGTCTGCCATTCAAATATAGGTATCTAAGTTGATCTAAGACTAAGCTTAAGCAATGTCTTTCTGTGTTAAAGGCCTGTCAAAAGCCTTTCAGAATAGCTGAAATATCTCCAAATCTGTGTTTTAATCCTTACTGCCCCTTCATGCTGAGTGACCTTGGCTAGTTTCTTTACTGCTCTTAATTTTCAGTTCCATCTGTAAAGTCAGGAAGTTAGAGTAGATAGTTTGTGTATTTCTTCTTCTGGATTCAGTTGCTCTTAATTTTTGTGGGTTCCCTTATGTCTGTGCTCAGCCAAAGCTCCAGAGACAGGAAGATGAAACCTTATCTCAGGAAGCTCCAAATTTTCTTTCATTTACTTAAGTCCAGAACATTGAGGGGCTTTACATGAGCTAAGTAAAGTACACATAAATCAAGAGTTTTACCCTGATTTCCAGTTGAGCCTTGCTATGGTTTGTGCAACAGTTTAAGGTAAGACTGTTTGGGGACTTGAGGGGTAGAGAGTACTGTTGAAATTTGAACCATGATAATAATAGGAACTGAATAATTCCAGGAGTTGGGGTAAGAATATCCTTTATTCCCCATACATTTCTTTTCTTCGTCAGGTCCTGAAACTTGAACCCTCTTCGGAGTGTATGCTTCTGCTCTTTTGTGATGCCCCGGCATACACTATGCTGGGGACATCACACCAGTCATGGAACCTGCACAGGAATCAGGAGGCAGCCTTTAGGGGCCAGGTAAGTGCACTGGTTTGTTTTGTAGCTATGTTGTGTGGCTTTGTGAAATGTTAAATATATGCATTTATGCTCTTTGGGATATAGAGTGGCATTTAATCATTATATCCCAAGAAGCATAATAGTTTTAATTGTGCAAAACCGCACAATATAGTTAAAAAATACAACCAAAAGCACAATCCTAATGCATATCTTTAAAGGCCGACTGCATCTTCCTGAAAGGTTCCATGACTGGTGTCGCATCTCTTGCATAGTGTTTGTGAGAGCTGTTGATCCCATCAGGGGCAGCCTACCCCAGCACCTCAGAAGTGGGGAGCAGTGAGTTTTCACATGATTTTTGTGCCGAGTGCCTCCTTTGAGTGTATCTGGCATGGAAACTAGACTTGATGATTCTCTTTGCAGGATGCCTTTAACCTTAGCTTTAATGGCTGCAGAGTGTTTGTGTTTGACAAAATAAGTGAGTGAATGGTGGCTCTTGGGCTAACTTGCCTTCTCCTAGTCTTAGGATGTGAGAGTATTCGCCCTTCACCCTTCTGCTTAGGGGGTGCAGGACAATGTGTGTGGGTGTGTTCTTGAACATCTGGCCACAGAATGGTATGTCTGATTTATTCACATGTGAATAATAGCTGACATGGCTTTCTGAATTGTGGAAAAAACAGATTCATCGAACAGGCCACATCGGACAGTGTTCACCCGAGCCATCGAGGCATGCGATCTTCACTGGCAGGATAGCCACTTGCAGCACATTATCAGCAGTGACCTATACACCAACTACTGTTACCATGACGACACTGAAAACTCCCTCTTTGACTCCCGCGGGTGGCCCCTCTGGCATGGTAAGTAGCCAAACCGGAAAGGCATTTCCATGACTTACTTCTTTGTTTAGTTTCTATAGCATTATTGGAGTGGGAGAGAGTTGAGGGATTCAATGGGAGATGGATGAATGCCTGGCAATAGCTGAGCTTTTAATTTAAATCCAAGTTCAGAAATGGATTCTCGTAGTTTTTTTAAACTAGTATCGTGGGGGAAAAACAACTTACTTTTGAATCCTGGTTTTAAGATAAATCTGATAGTGGCAACTTCCTCCCCCTTAACTTTCTGTTTTAGAACACGTTCCTACAGCCTGTGCAAGAGTGGACGCGTTACGTTCTCATGGGTACCCAAGAGAAGCACTGAGACTAGCAATAGCGATTGTTAACACATTAAGACGACAGCAGCAGAAACAGTTGGAAGTGTTCCGAACTCAAAAAAAAGGTGAATGCGAAGGAGTTTATTTCCATTGCAATGGGATTTTTTGTGTTAACGTCACTAGGGTTTCGTGTTCTTGGAGAGGTGGCTTTTAAAACTAAAGGCACTCATTTAAAAATATTTAATAGCTCATCTGTGAGAAATTTTAGTCATTTTTTTCTGGTTGAATGTTATAGGAAATAGGATTTTTTTCAAAACCCCATAGGTTAGTTAATTTTTCAAGGGGCATGATAAATAATAAATATTGTTAACTATTTAGTATGTCTGAGAGATGAATGATCTAAAATGCAAGCTAACCAAATATCTTATTCAGTTCCAATTTTAGTTCCAAAAGTTAAGAACTTTGAGGCTAGACCATGTATGTTTGAAGCCTAGCAGTAGGTCCCAGCTGTGTGGCCTTAGGCAATTACTTAACCTCTCTGTGATTCAGAGTCCTCATCTGTGGATTGAGGCTTTGTGTAGAACCTGCCTCTCAGAGTTGTTGAGAAGATTAAGCTGGTTAATTCCTGTAAAGCACTTAGAACAATGTCTGACAATGTGTAAGTACTCAAAAATTTCAGCTGTAATAATTTGTACATCAGGACTTGTTGAAATTTAAAGTGACTAGAACAGAACCGAATTTTTCAAGTTCTGTAAACACATTTGTTGAGCTCTCAACCAATAAGACACCTTTAATTTCTCTGTATCTCAGTTTACTAATTTTTAAAATTTTCTATAAACATTACTGGATGGTAGTAATTGCAAAGTGTTATGTTACGTGCATATAAGGACCTGATCAGAAAGAAATAATACATCCTTTTTCTGATTAATCCATATGTTTCCTTGCTCCTTCTCTATATATAAATCCTTCTCGTTTTTTTGCTTGTTTGGTAGGTTATTTTTTGTGTGTACTCTGGAATTTTGTTAAAAGAGATAGCTTTAGTAATGTTTTTTGGGTTATGTTGTTTTGTTTTTCATCCATGGGTAATCATGCCTGTGTAGAGTATATTTTTAAATTATTGAAAGTTGTTGAAATAAGCTGGGGGATTGGAGTGAATGTTCACTATAGTTTTAATGCACCCTGTATTGTGGATGCATTTCATTTATATGATGAAAGAAAATTCCAGTTACAATTTGATCCAAAGAAAGAGGGCACTCAGATGGAAGTGAAATATAATAGCCCTCATAATTACTTTGTCCAGTTCTTCAAGTTCTTCATCTCATTATAGGATTACCAGATGTGTTTGCAAAATATAGTGCTAGGCCCTGTGGAAAATTTTGCTGAAATACCCCTTCCCTTAACCCACCTCCTCCATACACACAACCACCTCTGGCCCAAAGGTATTTACTTCTGAAAAGTATAAAGAATTACATTCAGGCTTTGGAGAGTGAAGAACTTTTTATTTTTCAAAAAGAAAAGCTAGCTTATGATGATGATATGGGGTTTTTTGTTGTTAAATCATAAGCTTTACTAATAAATGTGGGCTTTTAAAATGTTGTTGGTTACAATAACATTATATCTAAGAAAGGCAAAGTATGAATTTGTTAATTTATTTAGATGCGTTAGAATACATGTTAAATTAGACTCTGATTGTCTTTGAGGTAATTCTGTATCCTAGGTCTAGGCTATTCTTAGACCCATTTTTCTTTTATCCTGCAAGCAATGAAAACTTTTATTTCAGACTGTTCCTAAGTATTACTAAGATTACATATCTGTACCTATATCTTTCCTTACTTTTTTTTTGTCTGTATTGAAACAACAGACTTTTCAGTAGTTGTTAATGTCCGAAGTACCACAAAGTTTCTTGATATGTTGCCAAGATTAGTTAATGAAATACCTTGTACATTTTTAATACTATTTGGCAAGATATGTCCGCTTCCTGATTCTGAAAAAATCATACTCCTTTTAAAATTTATTTCTTCCATTTCTGTGTTATTCATTACGTTTTGTAAAAGAGTAAGCATTTTGTAAAATGGTATCCCCAGTTTCCATCACTTGACAATAGATTTCACTTGTATAGACACTGCGCTTCCCTTTACCACATTTCTCTCTCTTTTTTCACCGAATGCATATATATTTGGTTGTTCCCAAGTGTACTACTCATGTTTCTTTTCATATTGGTTATGTATATGAAAGCCAATGATAGACCTTTCCGAGAGCTCTAGGACCTCAACATATATACATTTGAATACATAATACCAGATCATACATCATTTTTATGTACTCTGTCGTTGATAGGTCAAAGCTAGTAGATTTTTGAAGGAATGTTGGATTCATTGAATAGCTATTTAGCTATTTATAAGCCAATTTATTTTCTTGTGTATTTTATATTGTGTATTGATTTTGTTATATTTCCTTTAAGAAGAAGCTAAACTATAATTTTTTTTAGTAAATACTTAGGTTTAAAATACTACTTTATTTGTAGCAATGGAATTTATCTTTAAAATTTTGCATCTTTTTCTCAACATTAAAAGCTTGAATGTGTTAACATTCATTGAGGAAAATGAAAAGATTATGTTGCATCCAAACTTCATGCTCTCTTCTACTGTCGTTCCCCTTTGTGGTAAAGGTCCTTTTTAAAACAGTTTACAGTCTGCAATAGGAAGGCTTTCATGAGGCAATAGGGGAGTAATTTAATGATACTCATACAAGAGTTCAGGTCTAATCTGGGTTATAGATGCCTTCTGGTACCCAATTTAGATAACCCACTGGTTCTGAGAGATATACGTTTAATGTAGTTTTAAAGTTATACAGTTGATAATTCTAGGGGAATTTCTTCATCCTCCCTAACCATTCCTAGGAAGTAAGGGGTAGCTGCCCCTAGCTTTTCAGATGAAAATTTGGAATTCGTTTTCCCTGAGCAGTGTTTTAATAGGGTGAGGAGTGATGTTCACTTAGTACTACTTATATTGATTTACAGATGCACCTTTAGAAATCAAAACTGTTTGCAAATTGTAGACTTTGTATATACCTTTCTTTGAAAAAAGAGAAGTGTCCAACTGAATGCAATATTTATCAGGATGCCACTATTAAATGGTAAAGCCTCTCTTGCCCCCACTTCCCTTCTCTCCTCTCTTCTCCCCATTTCTCAATTCCCTTTTCTTGCACAGAGCTACCCCATAAAAGTATCACCTCAATAACCAATCTGGAGGGCTGGGTTGGACATCCCCTGGACCCCGTGGGCACTCTCTTCAGTAGCCTTATGGAAGCCTGCCGCATTGATGATGAAAGCTTCTCTGGGTTCTCAGATTTTACAGGTAAAGCCATTGACATTTTTCTCACGTGCTTTTCCTTTTCTAAACCCTGAATGGCATTAGTCACTGTTTTTTTTTTTTTTCACAGTTTGTTTTATGTATCCATAAAATTAACAATACCTATGGTTAACATGAGAGCAAGGAAATGGGGTCTCTCATGCATTTCAGAGAGGTATCTCCAAACTGGAAAAAGTCAAAGAGTTGACAGTTGGCAGTATGTGTCAAGAACCTTAAAAATATTTATTTTCTTCTAACCAGTGATGCTACATCTAAAAACTTATTTGTGTTTAGGACTATTTTCTAATATAAAGTTATAAAATAAAAATATACATCATAGCATTTCGATCAGAAAATTTAGTTTAGTTGCTTTTCTAACTTGTCTTTGCATTAAAGGTAACTTATTTAAACATTTTAGTCTATATTAATAGAAGCATTAAATGCCATCAGAACTGTTCTACTGCACACATTTAAGTGGTGTTTTGAAATTTTTCTCCTGCCTCTTGAGGCTTAAGAATCATCCCTCGAAAGGCTACCCAAGGGCAGTGGGTGGAGGTGAGGAAGAGAAGTAAGGCTGTCCCACTGCTGCTGCCATGACTGGGTGAGGTGAGGGGATTAATTATCTTGCCCCTCCATAATTTCCCTTGTGATGGTTACCTTCATGTATTTGGGGTGACCCAGATTCTGTCAGGAGGGCCAAAGGTATGACTCTGAATTAGCTTGTTTGGGAGTTTGGTGGTTGAGGCTTGTTATAATTTCTGATAGAAACCCCTTTAACAGAGACAAGAGAATGCTCAAAGAATCATTCCTGTTGTGATAACTAATAACTCTTGGATAACAAAAAGGACCTGGAAATTAAGTTGCATATATTGTGTTCTATACCATTTTTATGATACATTTCACATTGCAATAAAAGTATGGAAACTTTTTTTAATGCCAGGCTTAAAAATTCATTATTACCATCACCAATGTGATTTTTACTATTGTTTGGTTCAAAATTTTTACTCTTATATATTCTTATCATCTCTTATTAATTTATAGTTTTCTTTGGTGATTTCATTTTTCAATGGGAGAAGAGTATTCTTAATATTCTATTCCCACTAATATAAGCATTCCATCATTCATAGTCATTTTTAAAAAGATTCTGGAAAACTTTGTACTTTAAACCAAGAAACATGGTTTCAGGCCTACTCGGAATTAAATCACTTATTCATTTAGAATAAATATTTGCACCTATCAGAGTACCTGCAAAATAATTTCTACTTCTTTTGTGGTGTTTCACAGAGAATATGGGACAGTGCAAATCTCTGGAATACCAGCATCTACCTGCACACAAATTCTTAGAAGAAGGGGAATCCTATTTAACGCTGGCTGTGGAGGTAGCCCTGATAGGGCTGGGACAGCAGCGCATCATGCCCGATGGGCTGTATACCCAAGAGAAGGTTTGCCGGAATGAGGAGCAGCTCATCTCTAAGCTTCAGGAAATTGAATTGGATGACACACTGGTGAAAATTTTTCGCAAGCAAGCAGTCTTCCTATTAGAAGGTAGCTCTATAAAGAAGTCTTCCATTTGTTTAGCCAATTTTATTAAGGCTATTGGGAGGACTGTTTGAATGCATTTAATATGGATAGTTGTCCTGATCGGTATGGTAATAGAGTTATAGGCATGTTCACTGTCATTTTTAAAAAATAGTATCACTTAATAAAAAGGTACATATGTTTAGATTTGTGTCACAATTTAGGTGATCATATAGGATAGCCTATTAGAAATCAGCCCATTTAATGCCACAGGCTTTGACAGGGACCATCTTTATTTAGGCTGTGTTGTTTCTGAGATAAATGCAGATTTGATATCGAGGGAGTTATTGTTGGTAACCGTTTTCCTATTTGCTTGACCAATTAAATAATGAAATGGAGATTGGTTAGCATTCTCTCAACTTATTGGCTCTTACATGATGTCTGGGTTTTGAATATGTAATTTGCACATACTGACAAAAAACTGAGGACTGCGAGAGTAAATTTCCACTGCACTGAGTAAATATTTCAGAGTATTCATTAGGCATAGATTCACCAAGTAAAAGTTGTATAGAATTTCTAAGGCAAATTATTATTAATTTTCTTCTTTTTTTGTAAGATCAAGATCTAAAAGACTTTCCACAATTTTGGTTGGCATTATTTTTTAGATTTTTTTTTAGTAAGGGTAAGTGTAATTAATATAGTAGCCTATTTTTTGTACAAATTTAGGTGGTGTCTGATAAAATTGCTTCTATCTCTCAAATACATCAGTGCTTTTCATTGCATTCTTTGTGATTGATAGGCTTGAAAGGTGAGGAACCTCTTATATTCAGAACTTTTATAAATAGGGAAGTGAATGAGAAAAAAATTGCATTTCAAAATCTCTTTGTCCACATTTAAAAATCTATTTGAAAGAAAATATTTATTGAATATATTGTAATTTATATAAAATTATATATATGCAATATTCTTAAGATAAAACCTGATTTAATAACATGTTTTATTTTGGTAGAAATTTTTCATATTAATTTTTGGGAGGCTGTTCTTTAAGTTTTTTTTTTTCTTCTAGAAATAAAAGCCCACTTTGGCAAGTTTCAAGAGTGAAAATTACATTTGTCTATTTCTTTTGAAATAGACAAAATCATTAGCCACAAATATTTTCTAAATGCCCTCTGTCACTGGCTTTTACAACTGGCTTGTAATTTCCAGTGTAATAAAGGACAGTAAGAGGATGTGTGTCTTTAAAAAGTGATAGTGTTAAAGGGTGCAAGAGTAGTTCAGTGGTAGAATTCTTGCCTGCCATGCAGGAGACTTGGGTTCAATTCACAGTCCATGCACTTCCCCCAAAACAAAACAAACTAACAAAAACCAAACAAAAATTCAACAAACAGTGCTGTAGTAATGATATATTCACATGGGAAAATAATGACACATGACCCCCACCATACAGCATACAAAAAAGAAAGTGATAGTGTTGGATATCCATTTATTATTTGCCTTTTGCAGTGTCTTTATGTTCATTACTCATGAATATTTTTAATTTTGATTAAATATTTTTAATCTTTGATTAGTCCATTCCTCTCCAGTAAGTGATTTTATCAGAACTGGCCTGATGAGGCGTGTCCATTGACTCTGTCCAACCTCCTTTCCTTTCCTTTCCCAGCCCTACTAGGCCAAGAAAGAGTGTTGGGTACAAGATAGGGAGCAATCCAAGGGGAGGCCAAGGGACCATTTCTAAAAACACCACCAGATAAGAGCTCTATGAATGAGTGGAGTGCATAAAGTTCTTCATGCATTTACACTCTTTGCTAATTTCTGGGGAAATTAGAAGACCCCAGGTATCTGAAACAAGGAAGCAGTAAGCCTGTATCGTTAAATGTTAATTCTTCCTGGTCACAATATTAAATGGATCAGTTGGTATATTGGAACTGGGGAAACTTAGTGCTAAATCTCAGTTTTTCATTAGTCAATGCAATGGGGTCAGGATTATACTGATTCTTTTTTTTTATAAAAGAAATTGTAGGCTTACAGAAAAATCATGCATGAAATACGGTACCATATACTAATTACTAACACATAGCATGGCATTAGTGTAGTACATTTGTTAAAATTAAAAGTATTTTTATAATTGTGCTAACTATACTCAATGGCTTACATTAGGGTTCACTGTGTTGTTCATTCCTATGGTTGTTTTTTTTTAATTCTAGTAACATATATACAACCTCAAATTTCCCCCTTTTAACCACATTCAAATATATAATTCCCCTTTTAACTACATTAACAGTGTTGTGCTACCATCACCATCATCCGTTACCAAAACTTTTCCATCAATCCAAATAGAAACTCTTTACAATTTAAGCATCAATTTCCCATTCCCTAGACCCATATACACACACCAGCCCCAGGTAACCTTATTCGGATTGCTTATTCTAATTATTTGTTACATTCTCATTATACAATATTTGTCCTGTGTCTGGCTTATTTTGTCAACATTTTATCTTCAGGGCTCATCTATGCCATCGCATGCATCAGAATTTTTCCCCTTTTTATGACTGGATACTATTCCATTGTATGTATATTCCAAATCTTGTTTATCCATTGATCTGTTGATGGACCCTTGGATTGCTTCCATGTTTTGGCCATTGTGAATAATGCTGCTAGGAATATTGGTGTACAGATAGCAGTTTGAGTCCCTCCTTTCAATGCTTTTGGTGGGTACATACCTAGAAGTAAGATTGCTATGTCATATGTTAATTCTGTACTTCACTTTCTGAGGAACTGCCAAACTGTCTTCTACAGCAGCTGCACCATTTTACATTCTCCCAACGATGAATGAGACTTCCTATTTCTCCACATTCTTTCCAACACATGTAATTTTTCTTTTTTAAAATAGTAGCCATTCTCATGAGTATGAAATGCTATCTCATGGTGGTATTGATTTACATCTCTTTAATGCCTAATGATGTTGAGCATCTTTTCATGTGCTTATTGCCCATTTGTTTATCTTTTTCATAGAAATATCTATTCAAGTCTTCTGCCCATTTTTAAATTTGGTTGTTTGTCATTTTATTGTTGACTTGTAGGATTTCTTTTTAGCTGGATATTTAACCCTTATCAGATATGTGGTTTCTAAATATTTTTCCTCATTGTATATGTTGTCATTTTACTTTCTCGATAAACTCCTTTGGTGAACAAGAATCTTTAATTTTTATGAGGTCCCATTCATCTGTTTTTTTCTTTGTTTTTTGTGCTTTGGTTGTTAAGTCTAAGAAACTGTTGCTTTGCATAGGTCCTGAAAATGCTTCCTTATGCTTTCTTCTTGGAATTTTATAGTTCTGGTTCTTATATATAAGTCTTTGATCCATTTTGAGTTGATTTTTTGTATATGGTGTGACCCTCAGTCTTTGCATATGTACACCCAATTTTGCCAGCCTATTTGTTGAAGAAGCTGTTCTTTCCCAGTGGAGTAGACTTGGCAGGCACCCTTGTCAAAATTCAGTTGACCGTAAATGTGAGGGTTGATTTTTAAACTCAATTTTATTCCACTGGTCAGGTCTGCCCTTGGGTGGGCCACAGTGGCTAAGTGGCATAGTTCTCACCTGCTGTGCCAGAGACCCAGGTTTGATTCCCGGGGCCTGCCCATGTAAAAAAAATATATATATAAATATAAATATATATATATATATATATATAAATATATATATAAATATAAATATATATATATATATATATATATATATATATATATATGTCTGCCCTTTTACCATTACTGTAAAGCCATTTCTTTGGCTTTGTCTGTAATATGTTTTAAGATCAGGAAGTGTGAATCCTCCAATTTCATCTTTTCAAGATGGCTTTGGCTTTTCGAGGTCTCTTACCCTACCATATACATTTGATGGTTGCCTTTTCCAGTTCTGCAAAGAATGCTATTGAAATTTTTATTGGAATTGTGTTGGATCTGTAAATCACTTTGGGTAGAATTGACGTTTTAACCATATTCAGTCTTCCAATCCATTAACACAAGATGTCCTTCCATTTATTTAAGTCTTTGATTTCTTTTAACAATGTTTTGCAGTTTTTGCATCCTTGTATTCTTGCTTAGATTTATTCCTAGATATTTTATTCTTTCAGTTGCTATTGTAAATGGACTTTTTTCTTTATTTGTTGTTTAGATTGTTCATTACTAGTGCACTAGAAACACTACTAATTTTTGGATGTCAATCTCATAGCCCACCAGTTTACTGAAATCATGCATTAGTTCTGGTAACTTTGTTGTGGGTTTTCTAGGATTTTCTGCGTATATGCTTATGTCAGCTGCAGGTAGGACAAGTTTCACTTCTTGGATACCTTTGATTTCTTTCTCTTGCCAATTGCTGTGGCTGGAACTTCCAGTTCAATGTTGGATAACAGTGGTGATGGTGGGCATCCTTGTCTTATTCCTTATATTAGAGAGAAAGCTTTCAGTCTTTCACCATTGAGTATAATCGTAGCCATGGGTTTTCCATAAATGCCCTTTATCATGTTGAGGAAGTTTCCTTCTATTCCAAGTTTTCTACATGTTTTTATCAAGAAAGAGTGCTAGATTTTTATCAAATGCCTTTTTTCCATCAGCTGGAGGTGATCATGTGTTTTTTCCCCTTTGTTTTATTATTGTGGTGTATTACGTTAATTGATTTAGTTATGTTGAAACACTCTTACATTAACCTGGGATAAATCTCACTTGATCATGGTGTATAATTCTTTTTTTTTTTTTAAATATTTTTATTGCTAAATCTTCACACACATACATTCCATACATGGTATATAATCAGCGGTTCACAATATCATCACATAGTTGTGTGTTCATCACCATGAACATTTTTTAGAACATTTGCATCATTCCAGGAAAAAAAAAAGTACATACCATACCCTTCACCCCTCCTCTCATTGACCACTAGTATTTCCATCTACCCAATTTATTTTACCCTTTGTCCCCCCTATTATTTATTTATTCTTTATCCATATTTTTTTTTTACCCATCTGTCCATACCCTGGATCAAAGGAGCAATAGACACAAAGTTTTCACAGTCACATTGTAAAAGTTACATCTTTTTACATTTATCTTCAAGAAGCAAGGCTGCTGCAACACAGCTCAACAGTTTCAGGTGCTTCCCTCCAGCCACTCCAATATACCATAAGCTAAAAAGGGATATCTATATAATGCATAAGAATAACCTCTACAATAACCTCGACTCTGAAATGTCTCAGCCACTGAAACTTTATTTTGTCTCATTTCTCTCTTCCCCCTTTTGGTCAAAAAGGCTTTCTCAATCTCTTGATGCCAGGTCCCACATTGCCAGGGAGCTTTCCATCCCTGGGAGTCATGTCCCACATAGAGGAGGGGGGGATGGCAATGAGTTCACCTGCTGAGTTGGCTTAGAGAGAGAGGCCACATATGAGCCATAAAAGGGGTTCTCTGGAGGTGACCCTTAGGCCCTAAAAGTATGCTTAGCCTATCATTTGCAGGAATAAGTTTCATAGGGGTGAACTCCGAGATCAAGGGCTCAGCTTATTGATTTGGTTGTCCTCACTGCTTGTGAGAATAACAGAAATTCTTCAAATGGGGAAGTTAACTATTCCCTCCTTCCTCCCCAGTTCCCCAAGAGGATTTTGCAAATACTTCTTTATTCCTATCCACATTACTCTGGGTTTTATCAGGGCATAACACTAACCTGGACAGACCAACAAGATCTCACACCCTATTCAAAATTCCATATACTTGTGGTGTTCAACTAAACTGACTACACAAGTTAAATTCCGAATTGTACTACCCAAAATATAAATTTTGCACCATATAAACATCTCTCCCTTTGGTCACATACAGAAGTTGAAGTTTTAAAATATGGACCATATCATCTTTTACTCTGTATTCTGTTTTATCTTGTCCTATCCAGATCAGTTTCATTCATATCTCTACTCAAAGTCTGATGACTTTTTAAACTTTTTAAACCATTCTTGTTTGGGATACTGCTGAACTTTATAGCTTCAGAGCACTAACTCTGAGTCTCAGGTGTCACATAAATACCCAGAGTTTTCAGGATGACCAGGTTATAAACAATTAGCTCAGTATCACAGAATTTAGAAATAACAGTTACAACTCCTGAATATATGTGACTGTTGTAACAGCTTACAATCTAGGGCCCTTTTGTGTATATTCTTTTAATGTGCTGTTGGATTTGCTTTAATAGTATTTCCTTGAGGATTTTTGCATCTATATTAATAGAAGATATTGGTCTGTAGTTTTCTTTTCTTGTGGTATCTTTATCTGCTCTGGTATTAGGGTGATGATGGCCTTGTAGAATAAGACAGGGCATGTTCCCTCCTCTCCAATTTTTTGGAAGAGTTTGAACACAATTGGTGTTAAGTTTTCTTGAAATGATTGGTAAAATTGTCCTGTGAAGCTATTTGGTCCTGGGCTTTTCTTTTGGGGCGATTTCAGTTACTGATTTAATCTGTTTACTAGTTATTGGTTTGTTGAGATCTTCTGTTTCTTCTTGAATTCAGTGATTAGGTAGTTTGTGTGTTTCTAGGAATTTGCCCATTTCATCTAGATTATCTAATTTGTTGGCATTACAAGTGTTCCTTTTAATCCTTTTTATTTCTGAGGGATCAGTAGTAATATGTCCCCCTTTTTGTTTCTGATTTTAGTTATTTGTTCCCTCTTTTTTTCTTTGTCAATCTAGCTGGCTAAAAGTTTGTTGATTTTATTGATCGTTTCTAATAGCAACTTCTCGTTTTGTTGATTCTCTGTTTTTTTTTATTCTTTATTTCATTTATCTTTGCTCTGCAGAGATTCTTAATTCACAAATAATTCTGTGATCTCAAGTTTATTGCTGTGCATGAGAAAATGCTTTGCCTGTTTGAAAGTATCATGGTAAAGTGTTAATTACATATTTTAAGTTCCATTCCTAGATTTCCCGGAATATTGAAAATAGATAAGTTGGTGGTTTAAAGGGAAACATTGAAAGGAAGTGGAGGTGATATTAAGAATCTGGAAAGATCTACTAATTGTCTATCATTGGTCCTTAAATAAAAAAGTGTTAGTCACACTTAAATGATTTGGCCTCATTATGTGAAATGAAGGTGAAAAAGTATACTGCTATTATCAGCTTTTTGTGAAGAGTATCAGAACACTTAAAACATTTAATAATTATTTAAAGAAGAGAAAAAGGTGAATACAACTGATAAAATTAGAAATCTAAAATGGAGTTTAGTTTGCCTCAGTAAAAATGTTTTTTTGGGATTTTGTAAGTACTTAAATGATAAATCGTTCAAAAATCCTAACTAAAAAATAAAGCAATAGAAAAATAACCTCCATTAAAATTATCTAGAATGTATCCCCTTCCTACCTAGCAACCACTTCACTAACTCCTCTTACTGCATTTCTTACATTTAAAACTCTTTTCCAATATGAATTTTCTCTTGGAAAACAATATATGTCCTTTCAGCAGTAGTGTCATGGTTCATAATTTTAGAAATCATGATAAAGATATTATGCAAAGGTGACATGGAAACTAATTTATTAAACAGTTTATGGTAACTCAACCACAAAGTATCTAAGTGGAAAGTGGTTGAACTAACCACTGTGGTTTCCCTTCATGTTTTATTTTTAAAGACTGTGTAGCCCTTCTTGGGCAGCATTCAGAGAAGCACACAGGGGAAGTCAGCCCTACCACTATGCTTGTCATTGTTTACTAAGAAATGAATTTTGACAGTTTAAATGTCGTTTTGCTTTTGATTTTGGCCTTCTGGAACCCCAAGTGTGGTAGATTTCTTGTTACTTTAATTTTTTTTCCTTTTGTCTGTGGTGGGTATCAAATGGTAATTATCTATTCTTTTATTATTAATCAGTTCTTTGGGAATTAATATATATTTCTGCTTATTAGAAGCAGCAGGGTTTAGTCTTTGTATTGAGAACTGTGGTTCCAAATCTTCCCCCATCCTTCACTCCAGCCTTAAAAGCAGAGCATTCTTTTCTGGAAACCTGGCTGGTGTGGGCCCATAAGACTGTTTGAGTCCAGGGGCAGGTTCTGAATTTAAGCTGCAGAGTCATCTGGGCATTTGTAAATCTGGATGCTCAGATGTCACACATGTAGAGAAAATGTTTCTTAAGTTCCATGTGGTTTTATGCTTCAGAGGTTTCCTTTCTCTCTTAGAAGTAAGTGTAATGTGAAGAAGCTCTGCCGCATAGATCTGTGGTTCTCGTTTTAACAGTGATTCAGTTGGAGTGGGGGTAGAGGGCTCATGAAGTGATTTCTATATTTGATCCTTTACTCTGTAGAATCTTTTTTGACTAAGAATTGTCTTCCTTTCTACTTTGTCACTTAGATTAAATTCTTAATTAAATTAACTTGTGTATATTAAAACTTTGTATAAATGTTAAAATGTACTTTATAGGAGGTGTTAGTTTAATTTTTAGAATATAAAATGTGTATGCTCTCTTCCCACAGCCGGACCATATAGTGGTTTAGGCGAAATAATTCATCGGGAGAGTGTTCCAATGCACACATTTGCCAAGTATCTCTTCACCTCTCTCCTACCTCATGATGCTGAATTGGCATACAAAATTGCACTGAGAGCAATGCGGTACGTATTCACAGCACAGCTGGGCAGAGGCAATCCAAATTCCCCTTTGGGAAAAATGGTTTTTTACTGACTTCTCATTCATTTATGTTTCTTGAAGGCAGCAGAAAAGCTAAAGAAGCTATTTATTTATGCTGCTTGGATTGTTGTGATGTTGGCTTGTTGGCTTGTTTTGGTTTGAAAGAAAAGGAAAAATTATATCCTCACCTGCTGTCAAATTTCTATGCTCATCTTGGCTTTTTCCTGTTTTCTTTAAGTTAGAATTTGGAAATAGAGATCAATTTCAGGCCGCTTTTAATCACAAGGCAGCAGCAGTTGGAACCTTTCTAAATAATTCATTGTTTTTTTAAAATTAGATTTTACACAATTCAACTGAATATAATTGAAAGAGGCCTTTACACCTGCTGCAATTCCACACTTGTTCAGTAGTGCAAAGAAGACTACTGTGTCACAGAAAATGCCTTATAACTGAGGATGAGAGAAGATGAGACATACGTATATAGTGTTAGAGGAGTCATTGGTAGGGCTTCAATATCTGCTCACCTCAGTTCTGGTTAATGCCATCTTCTCATCTGTTCCTCCTCCTCACTAATACCAATTAAAATATGTTGTTCTCTGCCACCTTTTTATTTCCACTTTCGTTTTTACAGTTAATTCACCAAATAATTATTTTTGTCACAAATTTGTTTAAGGTGAATATTTTTTAATGGGTTCAAGATTATATTTTTCTACCTTATATGTAACCTACTTAACATCGAGGACCTGAAGTGAAGTGCTACTTTTCTTAAAACATTCCACCTTTTTTTTTTTTTCTAATTAATAAAACACCCAAGAGTGCACAGGTGGTTCAGTGGTTAGAATGCCCACCTTCCATGCAAGAGACCCAGGTTCAATTCCTGGACCATGCACCCCCCAAAAAAGAAATGGTGGTAGTAATTAATAAAAACCCCTATGCTTCTAATGGGAAGTTAGACTCCATTACAGACGTCTGAAGACAAGATTGTATAGACCTAAAAGCTTGAGTTTGGTGGAGAATAGTTAGATCCCAAAAGAAGCTTTTCACCCAGAGCTTTTATGTCTGTAATCACTGTAGTGGATTAAAAATAAAATCCTTGCTGCAAATGACCGATACCCCCAAAAGTTACTCTGTTAAGGAATATGAGTGTAGCAGCTTGTATCTGGCAGGAGACCTCTTTTTGATGCAGTGATTGGGTGTGTGTGTGAGAGAAGGAGGGAAAGAAAGAGAGCCTGTGTACACCTCTCTGTTTTAAGGCTTTTAATTTGACATGCTTTCCTTGACACTATGAAATCTCATTAATCTGTCAGAGAGACCGTCTAAGATACCCACTTATCTATTTTTAAAATGCCACAAAATAAATTAATAGCTTACATAAACAAACGACCTCTACCAAAACTTTATACCACTTTATTTTAGAGCATATTTTAGAGCTTATAGTTTCATAATAGCTGAAATGGAAATTATCTATGAAGATGTATGCTCTGCTATATACTTATTTATATCCAACAAATTCTATTCCTTTTTAGAGGAAAGGATGCTAATGTTATGATGCCACCAGGTGTTGTTGCTACTACCACTGGTAAAGTTTGAGGGTAAAATAGCATAAGGTTTCTCTCTGTGTCAGGCTTATTTAAAGAAAGGCTCTTACTTTTCTAACACTCAGAAACTCATTTATATTCTCCCTTCATTGCTGCTAAGGTAGTTTCTCCACTGGGGATCTGAGCAGGACACAGGGAAATTATTCCTCTGCCTCTTCTTTGAACCCACCAGGACTACCCCAGCCAAAGGCTGGTTGTGGAGCTGCCATAGAAGGGAGATAATGTGACCGACCAGAGCATTTCAAGATAGTAAGGGGAGCAAAAAGGAAAAGAGAGATATAGCAAACTTACTTCTTAGTCCTTCTGAATGTGCAGGCTGAGGAAGGACACCTTCAACACTTATTTTCTCATCTTCCCAGCGTTGTTAACTAGTTTCCTTTATGGCAACTCTGGCAAGATCTGCCTGTGAATGCAGGGACATTCTGAGTTTTTAAAGAAAACTCAGTAGTAACTGTGCCAAAATCCAGACCTTACTACCTTCTGGTGCTAAGCATCCCTTTGTGCCTAGAAAAGAGCGAGGCATTTGGCTTACCAAACGCTCTTGAGTGGGGCATTGACACCAGTATCACACTCTGATCCTGCTGTCTACTCTCAGTCCCCACTCTTATCCCATGGTCCCTAATGCTGGTGTGCTTGAGTTGAGGTCAATGTTGAGTGAAGGTCAGCTACTCCACTAATCTCTTTGGTATTTATATTTGGAGGAGATCACTGTGTATTTGCTTTGTTTTCAAATATTGTTCTTTATATGTCCATGTATTCTTTTTTAATTTTTAATTTTTGGCATGGGCAGGCTCTAGGAATTGAACCCAGGTTCCAGCATAGCAGGTGAGAATTCTGCCACTGAGCCACCATTGCCCGCCCTGTTCATGTATTCTTAAAGGCAGATTGATTGAAATCAGAAATCACACTGAATATATCTGTCATGGGGCAGGTACTTTAATCAGTTGAATTCATCTTCCCTGATATGATTGATAGAGCATACTCTTAACTTCAAATTCCTGAGGCCACAAGAAACTAATTCTGCCAGAAGTATGAATGTAAGGAAGGGAGGTCATTTGTATTCTACTGCCCCCTCTTATTTTGTGTTTTAATAAGTAAGCTTATTCATCCGTTATCCTCTAATCCCTGACTATTGTAATATCGGTCTTAAATATTCACTCTCAGTTTCTGTTGATTTTTATTCTTTAATGAGTGATAAGATTCAAAAATTGTATTAAAAGTAGGGAAACGTGGGAACTTGTGTTTTGCAGCTCTTCAGTGTTACATGTCTTCATTTCCCAGAAAATAGCAATTTTCTGAATGATGCTAAAGAAAGAAAATCTCTTAGGTTTGGGTGATGAGCAGTTAACAAGGTGACTTTAGCATGCAGAGTGTAGCCACACTAGCTCTTTCTGTACTTGAAGCCAGAACAATTTCTTCCAGAATCTGCACAGTCTCCTAGCTTCTTCCAGCTGATCCCCATGGCTAGGCTACTGGACAAACAATAACTAGGGACCACCTGCCTTGTCTTGTCATTACAGGCTACTAGTATTGGAATCTACTGCTCCAACAGGAGACCTCACCCGCCCACACCACATTGCATCAGTTGTTCCCAACCGATACCCCCGTTGGTTCACTCTAAGCCACATAGAATCCCAACAGTGTGAGCTGGCATCCACCATGCTAACTGCAGCCAAAGGTACTGTATTGTCCCAAGGACTCAAAATTATTTTGTTAGATTGACTTTTTATTTTTTTTAAGGGTGATGTTTGAGATCAAATTCTCAGTAGGATACTAAGGTCAGATAGGTTGTAAGGGATCCTTTTCTTTAGATACTGGTTTATAAGGCAAAACAGGTACTACTCATTTGAGCCTGTCATTTTCCTCATTTAACTGAATCATTAACTTGCTGCCAGCAGAATTCAGGTTAGTTACCATGCCAAGAAAATGTAAATGGTGGTTGAAATGCGGAAACAGCTTAAAAAGTCAGATTAAATTTTCTTCTTCCTGAAATAATCACAAAAAATGCTTAAGTAGAAACTCTAGGAGAGCTGTTTGCTATCTCACATTGGTCCTAGTTCATATGTTCACTTAGTCGTTGAGGGTGTGTCTCGGTGTTTCTTTTTTGTGAAACCGAGCTCCATAGACATTGCAGCAACTGTGGGGCACTTAGTTGTAACATCTGTGCCATCTGTGAACATTTCCAGTAAATTAACTTGTGCTTTATATTTTGTTTTGTTTCCTTTTTTCCTCCCTTTGTGTGTGTATGTGTGGGTGTGTGGTTGTATGGGTTTTTTGTTTCGTTTTGCTTTGGTTTGGTTTGGTCTTCCCTTGTTCATTTGCAGGCGATGTTCGGAGGCTGGAAACAGTATTAGAATCCATCCAGAAAAACATTCACTCCTCATCACACATCTTCAAGCTTGCCCAAGATGCATTTAAAATAGCAACTCTCATGGACAGTTTGCCAGACATCACTCTTTTGAAAGTGTCTCTGGAGCTGGGTCTGCAGGTACATGACTGGTGGTCTAGGGAAAGATTTGAAGACCTGGTCTTTGGGGCACCAAGGATTACCAAATAAGAGCAACATCTCAGGATTGTTTTTGTTTGTTCAGATTTTGTTAGTGTAGAAGAGTCTTTAGAGCAAGCATTGCATTTCAAAACTGTGGTCATTCCCAGCTGAACCAGGCTACCACCTGAAGTGCAGGGGCTATACACTTTAGAAGACCTATTAGTATCTTAAACAAGTCTTTTTCTCAGTTATGGCCTTAACAACACTGTTTCTCTTTTGAATGAGTGGAGAATTATTGCTAGCAAAGAGACTTAAAGAAAATGAGCATGTATAATAAAGATTCAGTTTGCTAGGGTTAAATTGTTAGTGAAAGTATGAATTTTTATTTGTGTTTGCATTTTCACAATAAATGGGCAGTTCTAGCTCCTTTTTATAACCCTGAAAAAATTAGGTAAGGAAGAGTGATTAGATTAGGCCAGTGTCCTGTTTCAGCATAGCAACCTAGCCATGGTGACAGAGGTGAGCTTCCTTATACTGTTTGGATAGATTACCTAGAACTGAAAAGTTTGTATTTCTACTTTTTTTTTTTTTTTTTACAGAATCTCGATTAACATTTGCTCTTTTTTCCCATAAAAAAGTGGTAAAAGAAATTATCTCCTAATTACTTCAAAAGTATAAAGAATAGAATGCCCTGATTTGATGATTAATCTGGTTCTTTAGTTATAAGTTCTTCCTTACAGTGATTAATAAATTTTAAAGAATTGGGTTACAGAAAAATGGTCTTAGCACTGCAACCTATACAGGAGATTGCATTCAAGCTATACAATGACATATTAAAAAGTTTCTTTTTAAAAATAAATTCTTGTTATTTGGCTTATTTTTGTTATCATTTGCCTTATGTTGAAGGTATGATGCAGAAAATCATTGACATGGCTTTCTGGTTATTTGGACTTCTGGATAGATGGCGATGACTGAGTGCTTATTCTCTTTTTCATTCTTTCCAGGATCCATCAGGGAACCCTTTAGGGCCTTTCTAAGCCTTTGGGAGCGTTATGTCAGGATGGATGTTCTGAATCATAAATAGTGGGGGAAGCAGGAAGAGGTGGATAATTTTATCTCAGGACCTCTTATTTAGAGAGTAAAAAATAAAATCAGATCACCAGTGATGCCAAAGATGATTTATTTCTGTAGATCTGTGATTGTCTTCATATTACACCAGAAAATAGCAGCCAGAGATCAAAGGAATAACTAAATGTTTATTTAAAAATACTTTGTTTGCTGAGGGTTACTAGTCAGAATTAATTCATGAGAAGCCTGAGAAATCTAGAACTATTTCATGTGTTAAAGCTGGGGAAGAGATGAAGCCATGGACTGTAATTCAGTGCTCCAGGCCAGCCCTCTGATTTTGCAGATTTGAAATGAGTTTGAATGACTTGCCTAGGATACCACAGCTGCTCAGTGGGACCACCAAGACTAGGCTGCGTCAACACCAGCTAGGGGAGCCATGGACAAATCCAGATGCATACTCGGAGCTTTGCTCTAAATAAAGCTCTTCGCCTCCCAGTAGTAGGGAGCATGCCTAAGTCAGTGCCATTAACTTAGGGTAATGTCGCAAAACATTCTGTTGTTTTGTCTTTATAGGTTATGCGAATGACACTGTCAACCTTAAATTGGCGACGGCGGGAGATGGTGAGGTGGCTGGTAACATGTGCTACTGAAGTTGGTAGGTAAATTCTGGAGGAATAGCTTTCCCAAATACGTCTGGTATGATTTAACTCATCATTTACAGATATCTTTATTCTTTTGCCTTCATCTTTCTAAGACTCCTGCCTTTCTAGCAAAAGCTACAGAGCCCCTCACCTACCTTCAGTTTTACACACTTGCATTCTTCACCTTCCAAACCATTACATTTGTGGGACTCCAGCCTCTTGTTTAAAATGGAATAAATCAATGAATAAACACTCTTTTTGTTCTGTCACTCTTAAAGTGCTTTTATTAAGCTTTTGTGATAATCAGTTTATTGTTGTATATAAAAGGATCCCAGAATGAAACCATGGTAAGTTGGAAAGCACTTTTGAAACTGTAACTTGAGACTATGGGTCAGTGGTTCAGTCCATTTTAATGAAAATTATTTAAAATTATCTAGTTGCCCTGAGTTTTTTCCTCATCATCTAAGGGCATATATAATGGTATTCAGCAGATTAATGATGACCACTGAATGTGATTCAGGACAGTTTACAGATGTGTGAGAAATTATAGCTAGTCAAATTAGATTTCCTGGTTGCCAATAAGCTACAGCCTCATGGGACCCTTCAGCCAACTATTTCCTCTCTGCAGCAATAAATCAGTACTGAAGAAATCTGTACATTCCCAGCAACAGTACCAACACAAGCAAAAAGGGGGCTGTTTTAAATAAGTGTTGATAAATTATCTTTATTCCTGTTTGCACCAGAAAAAGATGCAAACCTTTTGCTAAGAAGACGTTGCCATCTCAGTGTTTGGATGTTGATACAAAGCAGATACTGTAGAAATCAATTTTCTTCTTATTTCCCTTTTATTAAGGTCAATGGTTTGTTATTTTGGAAGAAGGAAAATTGGACTTAATATAAAAATTATGTTTAGATTATTGAATTCGTCTTTTAGTGTGAAGCACTATAAAGATAATACCAGTTCAAGAATTGCCTCACCTCTGCACCAAGATACACAATTTCTCTTTCAGAGAGTTAGCTCCTTCTCTTTAATGCATTCATTTTTAGGATTTTCTTACAGCTAAGGCTTGGTGGGTGTGTATAATTCAAATAGTTATTTTAAAGACTTTGTCAGTCATTTACAACATCTGAATCATCTGTAGGTCTTCTTCTATTGACGTTTTTTCCTGGATTATAGGCCGCATTTTTCTGCTTTTTTGTATGTTGAATAATTTTGTACTTTAAATTTATGTAAAAACACATGCACCACATCACTCCCTGTTTGATGAGGGTGGTAGTTTTTCTGGCTCAGATTTGGTAGTAGGTAACTGACAGGAGGCCCTAGTGAACTAGAATTCATTAGCAAAAACCATTGTCCGAAATGCTAAGCAGCACGGTGCAGATAACAGTTACCAAGAGAATTAATTCTTTATTACAGGAAGTTCATGTTCCCTTCAGGCATTTCACTGAATAACAATCCATAATAACTTTATTCTAAAAGATTGCTCCCAGGCACATTGCCTTACAGGATTTTCTGACCTCACTCCTGTCCTGTTATGGTTAACAATGTAAGAATTGATTATAAAAGTGGATATAAGGCAAGACCTTTGGGCAGCCTCCTTGTCAGTAAAAGGGCTTGTTTTTATTCCTTGCAGGTGTTTATGCCCTGGACAGCATCATGCAGAGCTGGTTTACGCTCTTTACTCCTACCGAGGCCACAAGCATCGTAGCAACCACTGTCATGTCCAACAGCACCATCGTCCGCCTCCACCTGGACTGCCACCAGCAGGAAAAGCTGGCCAGTAGTGCCCGGACACTTGCATTGCAGTGTGCCATGAAGGACCCTCAGAACTGTGCCCTCTCTGCGCTGACCCTGTGTGAAAAGGATCACATAGCTTTTGAGACGGCATACCAAATTGTTCTCGATGCTGCTACGACCGGCATGAGCTACACCCAGCTCTTCACAATTGCACGGTACATGGAGCACCGCGGGTACCCCATGAGGGCCTATAAGCTGGCCACCCTGGCCATGACTCATCTCAACCTGAGCTACAATCAGGACACACACCCTGCCATTAATGACGTTTTGTGGGCCTGTGCGCTCAGCCATTCCCTTGGTAAAAATGAGCTTGCAGCTATAATACCTCTGGTGGTCAAGAGTGTCAAGTGTGCAACGGTACTGTCAGACATTTTGCGCAGGTGCACTCTGACCACTCCTGGCATGGTGGGACTTCATGGAAGGAGGAACTCTGGTAAGCTCATGTCACTGGACAAAGCCCCCTTGAGGCAACTCTTGGATGCCACAATTGGGGCCTACATCAACACGACGCACTCACGTCTCACACACATCAGTCCTCGACACTATAGTGAGTTTATAGAGTTCCTCAGCAAGGCCCGAGAGACCTTCTTAATGGCGCATGATGGACACATTCAGTTTACACAGTTTATTGACAACCTGAAACAAATCTACAAAGGCAAAAAGAAACTGATGATGTTGGTTCGGGAGAGGTTTGGTTGATAGAACTTGTATGAATGGGGTGGGGGGTGGGGAGGGGAGGGATGGTTTGTTTTTACTTGAGCCTGCCTTTGTACCCTTTTTAACTTAAAGAACAGAGCCACACCGGTATTATATGTGTATAGTTATATTGCGTTTGCAGACTAAATTGTCATGTTGTGAAAGTTTGTGTGTTTTTAATTTTTTCCCTTTTTCTTTCTTTTTTCTTTCCTTTTATTTTATTTGCTTTTGTATGAGAGAGAGGTTATAAAGGTTTGGTTTACACTGAGTATATGTTGTCAAGTGGCAAAAGTCCACATAGCTCTCCTGTTTTCTGTATACGTTCACAGCCTCAAAAAAAATAATTGAAATGGCTTTAAAAACCAAACAAAACACCTCCATCCTGTGATAAGTACCTCGAATGGATTCAGCTTTACTCCTTTGTAACTCATCTTTACATTTTCAGCATATTTAAACAAACCAACAAAATGAAATACTAATAGTTAAAAGGCTGACCCACGTGGCTTTGCAGTGCTGTTCATCCAGAAGCATGGCACACAATGCTTGTGCATGTGGAAACTTAGCGACTGTCAACATACATTCTCAGGGATTTATCAAAAAAAAAAATTAAAAAAGAATGAGAGCATTTATTGTACTGTATATATATTATAGTATATGTCTGAATATTGAAAATATAACATTAACTAATTTATAAAAAATATTCTATGTAATGCAAAATACTTGAAGCTGCAGTAGCTTGGTTTTAAACAAAAACAAAAAAACTGAGAGAGAACCTATCAGAAGGACTAAAAGTGCGCCTTGCTTCAGGGTTGGCTCAGGCGGTGAACTTCATGCTGGGCATCTATGCAGAGCCACCTTTTGGATTGCATGGTTGGACTGAGATCTACTGGGAGAAATATATATGTATATATATTTATACAGCTTATGTATACATATATATATGTATACACACAGACACACACACACACACACCATCACCACCAACAACCACTACACCACACATGCTTGTAACAGGCACCAGAATAAAGAAGGACAACAAAATACACAGCCAGAGCAGCAAGCCTTAGCATTAAGAATATACAGTATGCCGGAATTGGGGTTTGTGCCTCCTAGCCTAGGAAACTTAAATACCCTTTTGACACAAAACACAAAACGTTTTCCAAAACAATTGACGTGATAACATACGCCTTTGCAGTGAGCTAATAATAAGCTAACCTTTGTGCACAAATAACATTATATATATTATATATCTATTCTGCATAGGTATTTTGACTTTGTGCAGGACAGAACGTTGTGTAGGTATGACTGTTCTACTTTTCAGTTTTCTTTTTTTTTAATATATTTTATTTTCTCTAGAATTACTCAAACAAAAGCAGCCTTCTATCTTGCCTTGTCTTAATGCTTTAAAATAACCAAACTGGAGATCTAACTACCAAACTGTTCATTATATTATTAAAAACCAACTTTGGTTACAGTATAGTGTCTTTACTTTAGCTGATGGTTCTGTAACCTTGTGCTTTTTAAAGCAGTTTTTATGTTTTGAGGTGCAAAAGTTGTCCAGTGTCTCTTGTTCCCTTCATTAGAGAACATGCTAGAGGTATGTTTGTAGGTATTTTTGTTTAGAAGAACTACTTCATGCGCTCCATTTTATTTATTATAATAGGTAAAAAGAAAAAAAAAGGTTGTACTTCATCACCCATGTAAACATGCTCATGAAGTTGAAAGTAATTAAGATTTGATACACTGATATCAATTTATTTATGTAACTAAATCACTGTTTTATAAACTTGTTAATGATCAACAATTTTTGTTTTGATTAAAATTAGTTTTTTGAAAGTTGATTCTGCCTCCTTTATGGTATATCTCTTATTACTCTTGAATTTGGTGATTAAAGACCTGGGTGTTACTACATCTCTTAAGTGTTTAACAATATATTAATTCATCTAGTAAATATTTATGTACTCTTTCCCAGGCACTGTGCTAGGCCCTAGAGATATAATAGTGAAAAAAAACCAGTCACTGGAGCTTAATGTCTCCTGAGTGGAGGAGACAGATGTAAATCAGATAACCACACGGATAAAATATGAGGCAGAAGAGCCAGTTTTTATTTATTCTGTACACTTGGTTGTTCTTCCCTAACTAACATATGATAATTTAAGATGATAATTTAGGACTTGATATATTTAATAAATGCTAAGTTTGTAAGAGGTATTTTGGTGTGTGGTTTAAAAGGAAATTGTATTGAAAGAGGTAGATGCTACATGTACATTATAAGCATCTGTCCCACCCCATCTCCATCAAAGATCTGTATGCAAAATGATGCAAATAAGTTTTTTAAAGCTACAATATTCTGAGTACTTACTCCCTTGAAATATTTTAAAAGTTCTTCTTTGACATCCAAATGTCATTTGAAGTAGACTCCAAATGTCAAGAGGGTTAAGTCAATAGGTAGAAGTTAAATAAATGAGTCCATGGTGACATTTTAAAATCTCATTAATGCCAAATAGAAATAAAAATCAAAACTATAAAAAAGGAACAAGGTTTGGTTCTTTTTTGCAAGTTTGCTCTTGGTTTTATGAAAGTGGATACTGTCTAAGAACAAATATAAATTCATGTGGGTCCCGTGAAACTCTGGGACGTTTCATAATTAAGTAGACTGCTAAAAACAAACAAGCCAGGGAGGGGCACTGCTAATGGCATCAAAGGAAGAAGAAAAGAAGTGACTTCTAATAGCCAAGACTCTGAGATCCTTTCTGATGGAAAACCCACTCTGTATTCATTGACCATCTTTGCAGAGAGATTTTATAGTTATCATGGCCCTTTAGAATAGAGATGAGACCCAGGATAACAGACAAATGAACTTGCATTACCTCCCCAGCCCTATTTTAGTTGACATTCTTGAAACACCATTCCTTTTTTTTTGTTTGTTTGTTTTTTTACCTTGCAATGGACTGGTGCTAGAAAAAGTCCTGAAATCCTTTAAAGGTTTAAACAGCAGGAAGGAGAAATAGAAGTGAGAAGCCTAGATAGTTCAAATGCAAGAGAATTTGTTTTTCATTAGTTGGGGCTAAGAATTCTGCATTTCCCTGCTTTCAATTTGTGCTTTCATTTGAGAACAGGCACTGTAGTTTCCAGGGAGGAAGTAAATATTTTATGATTTTCAAATATTAATAAGTCAGTAGAATAAAAATTAACTGAAACCACTATAGTCACAATATAATAGTACAATATAGTAGAAAAGAGAACTGAACTTTCTTTCAATTATTGAAAACGTTAAATGGCAGCTGTTTCAGTAACTAATTGGTCAGTGAGAAGATGGAAATGTATGAAAACATCTTAAGTAAGCTGATTTTAGGAAAAGAAATGTGTGATTAAGTTAAAATCTAAGATGAAAACTGTTATATGAGGATCAATTTGAACTAGCTAGGGTGAAATAGGTAATGTAGAGATCCTGAGTGTTTCATTCAGCAAACATTTTTGTGTGTCTAGGATTTTTGGTAGTAAGAAAAGCAAAAAGCCTTTGCTTAAGAGGCATATATTCTAGTAGGAGGAAGACATTTAAAAAGGCAATGTTTTAGCTTCGGATGTGTTATAAGGAAAATAAAGCAGAGTAAGGGCTGATAATTTAGTTAGAATGGTTCAGGAAGACCCCTGTGATGTGGTGGCATCTGAACAAATGCCTGAGTGAAGTGAGGGAGCTGGCCAAGCCAACATCTGGCAGCTGTGTGTCTGAGGCAGAGGGACTAGCAAGTGCAAAACCCCAGGGTAGAAGTGTGGGAATGTGCTTGCCTTGTCTGAAAACAGACAGGTCTTTTTTTTTTTTTTTTTTTTTAACATGGGCAGGCACCGGGAATCGAACCCGGGTCCTCTGGCATAGCAGGCGAGCATTCTTGCCTGCTGAGCTGCTGTGGCCCACCCTTTTTTTTTTTTTTTCTTTTTTAATCACAGAATGTTTCAATTTGCTTCTACTGTTGATAAGGTAAAGCCATTTTTCCAAGAAAAGGCATGGTAATTTTGCACATTATTTTAAAGCCAAGGAAACTACATCTGTTTTTGCCCGTACTTTGGTTTCATTTACAATGTATTAAACCACCCTTTCTGCCTCTTTGCCAGGTACCAGTCTTTGGTATGCTTTTTGATGGTACCCTTGGTTTCAGACCCTAGAGGCGAGACATGGCATGAGATGACTTGACTGGATGGGGACTAATGGGGTCGGAGATGGGAAGGTGGGCAGCAAGAGGTAGTTCATGGTAAGGACTTTTATTCTAGTCTCAGAGGATCCAAGGAGAGAGAGGTGTGTCATGATGAAATGAGAAACCATTTGCTGGCTGTAATATAGTCAGGAAAGAAAGACAAATTGGGAGTCTACTAAATCCAGGCAAGAAAGAATGAAGCTTATATCCAGTAGGGTCAAGACATGACAAATAGAGTCTGCGTATCTTAGAAGATTGAGCCATTTCCTGATATTAGATGCGGCATGTGAAAAAGAGTCCTCGAGAATGATTCCATGTTTTTAAACCTGAGCAACTAGAAGGAAAAAGTTGCCATGAAGTGAAGTGGAGGAGATGGTGTTGCAAAGACCAGGAGTTCAGTTTTGAACATGTTAAATTTGAGATGCCTATGAGACACCCAAGTAGAGCTGTCAAGTATATTCGTTCAGAAAAAATCTCAGGGCTAGATATAAAAATTGGAGAGTCTTTAGTTTTAAAATGGTATTTATATATAAAACCATGAGACGAGTAAGTGAAGATAATTTGATCCAAAATAAAAAGTCCTGCAAGTGTTCATTTCCCTGGTTGAATTGTTAATGATAACATAAATCTCTGCTGGTCCCTCCTCATTCCCTAACCCTAAATAGTGGCTTGTTCTAGAACTCAGTCCTCTGAGCCCCTTTCTTCTTCTCTTTGCGCTTTGTATCTTGACTTTGTTCTCTTAAATAGTTTCTCCACAGATAGAAAACCAGTTTCTGCTCCTCACATCTTGTAGCTTCTTCACCAGAAAGGACCGTCTTTTCTTAGTTTCAGTTTGAGAAATCTCAAGGAGACCCTATAATGGGTTCCTGACATTAGAGGAAGTTCGGATAGCACAGACATGTCCAAGTGGAGGGTATCTATTTACTGGGGTGTGGGATTCCAGACAAGGATTTATTTACAATTGTGCAAATGTAACTTGTTGTATCTTCCATGCCAGGAAGAACAATTCTACTGACAGGCAGCCTCTTTACTTTGTATTACAAATAAAATTGCTTACGAATATTTGAACTTTCTCCTACTCTGTGTTGTCATTTGGCAAGAATTTTATACTTTCTCCATTTTGGAGAATCTTGAGTTACTTAAAAAAAATCAGATAACGGAGAAATGGTCCCTATGCCTCCCTACTTTCATTTCTATTTTTCTTGATTTTTTTTTCATTTTCTCAAATTTTTATTCTGAAATTTTTTAACACAGAAAAGTTGAAAGAGCAACAGAATGCCCACATAGGCTATCAAATATGAAATGTGTTTCAGAGATCCATGTTTGTAGGTCCTGTGACTCAAGATTAGACCCAGACACCCTCAGAATGAAATGCTGGGCTTTGACGCTGTGAATCACTCCCACACATGGGGTCCAGGTTTAAAATGGCAAAGAAGAAGAAAATAAGTTCTTCCTCTTCTTTTTTGCACTCAGAGCCAAACTGGAAACATCTTCCTACTTCCTTAGTGCGAAGTAAGAAGAAGAAAAATCTGCTTTTGAAACGACAATAATTGCCTAATTTCACTGTTTATTAATAGTCATTAAAAATCCTCCCGCTCCACTGAGACATCCTAACCTGGAACATGTAAGTCCTTCAAACCTAAGGATGTACAGACAAATCTTTCTGTTTTTAAATGGGTTGCTGCCTTGTAAATATGTTCCTTTAAATAATAAAAAAAATACAGAAAAGATTAAATAAACCAGAATGGTTTGATGTTGCCTTGAGTGTTGGGGTATCAGTGCTAGCACACTTTGGTCCTCTAATATGGTTTTGGTTGTCCTCACCATAATTAATGATGGCAAACACATTTAGTACTTACTGTGCAGCAGGCACTGTTTTATGTACTGTGCATGTATTAACTCACTCCCCACAATACTACTAGGAGGCAATTACTATTACCTCCCCCATTCTACTGAGAAGAAATTGAGACACAGGCAGGTGGTCTAAGGTCACACAACTAGTAAGTGGCAGAATCAAACCCAGGTCATCTGGCTCCAAAGTCACACTCCTAAGCAATCAGGTTATACTGCTTCTCACATAATTAATTATGGTGTGCATTGAGCATGAACTATATTCTTAGCACAGTAGAGGGCCCAAAGAAGTATAAGACATAGCTCTGAACCTCTAGAAAAATTGCCAAAATGAACTTAGAAATGGATGAGGCAAGCTGGGTGGAAACCTTGAACAATTATCTCGAATTGTCACTTTTTCCCTCAACAGAGCAACAATCAATTTTATCTTGACTTAAGGAAGCCCCCAATTGTATGTATATATGTATGTATGTATGTTTTAAAACACAAAAGCTTATTTTTCTATTTTAACAGTCCAGAAATAGGCAGTCCAGAGCATAGACATGTTTTCCATATCTGGGTCCTAGATGACTAATCTGAATCCTCTCATTCTATCTGCATCCCAACCAGAGCCAATGGTTTGGAAGAGAAAGCAGAAGGGGTATACAAGCCCATTGATTTTTTTAAGCTTTTTTACTGTAAAATTTAACATAAATACAAAGCAAAGAAAGGAAAAAAAAAAACGGTAATTTTCAAAGCACACTGCAACAAGTAGTTACAAAACAGATCCCAGAGTTTGTCATGTGTTACCATTCTACCAACTCATATTTTTCATTCTAGCTGCTCCAAAACTCTGGAGACTAGAAGGAATAATAATATAGTGATTCAGCAGTCATACTTGCCTGTTAAATCCCATTTTCTCTGTTATACCTCCTCCTTCTCCTCTGATCCCTCTCCCAGAGGCCTATAGGGGATCTTTAGGCAATGCCCATTCTGACTTTTTCATGTTGAGAAGGGGTGTCCACTAAAGGATAGGGGGATGAAATCAATTGATAATCTTGGAGAGGCCAGTCCTTCTGTATTTCAAGATTTATCTGACCTAAGAACCCTCTGGGAATTATAGGTTCCAGGAAAACAGACTTAGTGCATGAAACCTTTATAGAGTCTCAGTTCAAGCTCTAGGTGTAAGCATCAACAGGAGTGATGTTGGTTGGGGTTTAGCAAACCATGACAAGCCAATTCATTTTTATTCTGTGGTTAAAAAAATACATTTTATCCTCCTTAATACATGAATCATTGTACAAAAGTGTTTGTCAGAAGATGGTCCATGGACCGCCTACATTCAAACCACATGAGGCCCTAGCAGACAGGCTGATGCCTGGGCTTGAACCCAGCACTAGTGATTTTGATCCTCTTTGCATGGGATTCACAAATCTGCATAAGGAAACCCAGTTTTAAAGACCATTATTATTTTGCTCTCACATCTAGCATCCCAAGTGCTACATAAATGGTCAATTATGACACAAGATAGACTGGGAGGAGTAGGCTTGGAGGATGGCTGCTGAGCAAAACCAGACTATTCTCCAAACCTAAGCCTTTCCTTCTTCTCTGCCAGCAACAACTCTTCACCTAAGCACTTTTCTCTCCGTGATTGCCTTCTGCCACCCAACAGTGCAGAGTTTGTCGGCATGGTCAGGGAGATGCAAAAGGTAACAGAGGATGGCTATGGGTTTGAGGTTTGGGGAGCTTTCTCTTTGTGAAAACCATGAGTAGAGTCCAAAGAAAAAAAATCACGGAAAAATATTCAGCTAAAGTCTCTTTAGGAGCGAGATTTTAGACAAGGCTTCCCTATGATAATAATATACAGTAGACCATATACCTAGACACTAAAATAAACCAAATGAACTTGGAGAAAATTGGGTGGTAGATGTGAGAGACAAGAGCCTTTTAAACATGACACCAAGTGTCCCCAGACAGTTTTAGATGGCCTTGCCAACTCTCCCAGAGCTGAAATTGCACCTGAGTCTACTCTTAAACCATTCAATTGTGTGAGATGATCAAATGCCTTCTCTGTCTTTTACATTTTACATTTCAAACCCTCAGGTCCCCTCACTGGCAGTGAGACAAAGCCACCAAGCCTCCATGTCGGGAACCAGTCAATTTAATTTGTGGATGAAATTCCCCAAATCAATTTTGATTGCTGTCACTCTAGGAGATTTGGGAGACTCAGAACTGACGATGATGTGTGAAAAACATTTCTCCCAACTATAAGGTAGAGAATTCATACTCAAGGTCTCCTTGCCCTTCAGGTCCCATTGGATTTTCATGAATATCCTGCCTGTGTCTCAGGTAAAATTGAAGTGGTGGGGGTGGGGAGGCAAGCGTTTTTATCTCTATGACCCTCTCAAGTGCTCTTCCTCTGGGAAGTCTGTCTGATGGCTCTGACGCTCCACCAACCTCTTTATAGCGTCAATGTCTTTGAGGAAGCAGGTTTGGGGCCTTTCTGGTGATGGCTGGCCTTGCTTTTCACAAGAACCTCTGTGAGAAAGTAGCTTCCTGTATTCACAAGGCATTTAGAATCAGCTGTATTCTCACGCCAGGTAACAAATGACTTTCTGCCTTGCAGACTGATGACTCAACAGTCCCCGAGTAACTCTGCTGCCTAGGTGCAGTCAGGATGAAGCCGGGCAAGTCCTGGTTGCTTTTTAAAGTAAGGAAACATCTAAAAACATTCTTATTGGACTGTTAGCTACTAGTTGATGCCTCAGATTTCTTCCAAAGGAAGAAAGGCTCAGTGTCTGCTAGTCAGTGAGTGAATAAAACCTTTTAACAATAAATCACCAAAAGAAAAAAAAATCACCAAAAGACAGTGCCTGGCCCATCTTCCTTCTCCAATTAAAGCTACAGAGGTTGTTGCAGCTGTGAAGCCTATAATCATAAGAAAGAGAGTGAAGGATATGATAAAATGATTTATTGTGCCAACATGAGGATCATGATCTCTGGGTGATAGGTAAATCCATGGTGAGGTGGGCTTTGCTATACAGGAATGGAGGCTTTACCAATGGCATAAAGTCTTTCAATCCTAGCCCCCCCCTCCCCCGCAAATCTGCCCAGGCTTCCCTCCCTCAGTGTGACTTGGTTATGGGGTCTGAAATCCTCAAAATGGCTGTTGGAGGGAAACGCATTGCCAAGGTTCTGCCCCCTCTTCTTACAAACTATGAGCCCACCAGAAGAAAAGAAGGAAACCAATCTTCATAAAACCAAGAAGTGTCATGTGACTCTAACCATAATATGTGAGGAAGAGCTGCTAAATGCAGCAAAAGTCCTCTGTGTATGGGAAGACCCCAAGATAGGAGGTTTGTATCTGTACCTCTCAGACAATGCTGGCGAAATATAATCCTTCAAAGTAGGTCACACATCCCAAAGAACACAATTACCCTTTTCTTGTTTGAATCAGTGGCAACAGGATACATCAGCAGGTGATAGAAGCTTTTTGGCCTCTGTTTGACATCACTAGTAGCAGAAGTGTGAGGTGTAATGAGGAACATATGTAGATCATCTTTGAAAGAGGCAATCGGTTGGCAGGGATGGGGATGTGATTGCACAGCTTTAAAGACAAAATGACTCACTCACATACTCAATTCTGTGAGCATGCAGAGAAATTCTGCTAATCTGAAACCTGGGCTGGCCCACCCCATGGGAATCTCCTGCCTATAGCTGGTCCAGGAAGAACCTCCCTCATGGAAAGATAAGTAATCAAAAAGGATCTTACAGGATCATATTATAACACAAATATGGGAAAAACACGAGGAAAGGAGTAAGAAAAACAAATAATAAAAAACAGCCACCAAACAATGTGGCCATAGAATAGATGAAAATCATGACTGTGTCACCATGGAATTAAAAAAAAGTCACAAGTCAATCAAAGTGCTCAAAGCAGAGACATAAGAGTTCAGAGACGATATAGCTATGGTGGTAATGATGGTGGTCATGATGATGATGGTGATATTAATGATGATCTGATTTTGTTAAATCACAAACGTAATGAAACTTTAAAATGTGCCCTTCTTAGTTCTGAGTGCTTCTAGGTATTAACTCATCAATGCTTACAACAGTGCTACAAGTTAGATGCTTTATATTCATTTTAGAGATGAGGTACCAGAAGTTAAGTAAGGTTCTGGTCTGGTCATTGAATTTAAACTCTGACTTTGGAGCTCTTCCTTTTAAACACCACACTTTATGGCCCATGCCATAGGAGAGTTCAGAGAGAAGGCAAAGAGAAAAGAATTAGCACAAAAGAAATAAACACTGATGAAAATACAAAAAGATATGAAGGAAAGGATTGAAAATCATGAAAAATAAATTTAAAAAGAAGGAGGGTTACAGATAATATGAAAATAATAGCTTGGAAAGTCACTCCTAAAAGATCCATAAATAGTACCCCTGTAGAAAAGAGAAGAGATTAAATGTGAAATATATTATTCAAGAATATTTCCAGAAATGAAAGAAGACTGGATTTACACTATAAAAGAGATACCACATCCCAAGAAAAACTGATACATTAAACATCAAAACTAAGATAAATCAGATAAATCATAGTAAAATAACTAGACTTCAAATTTAATCCCATGAGCATCCTATCAAAGAGGAAAAGTTGCCTATATAGTGGGATAAATCAGCAATGGCCAACATTTTTCAAATCATGGAAAGAGAATGTAAGGAACCCCAAAATTTTATACCCAGCAAATGTGTTGCTCAAGTAGAAAAGCAGAAGATAAACATTTTCAAGCATGCAAGAGCTCAGGGACCCCTGGTTACCACTTCTTAAAGAAAGTACAAGAAGACAAACTTTGGCCAACCAAGAGATCAATAGAGAAACTTTGGGGAAAAAAATGGTGGTGAGCATTGAATCCATTCAAATATTGTTCTTAGAATGAAAATATTCATGGAAATTATAGTCATAACACAGAATGTAAGTGTCATAAACCATAACAATGTAGAAACAATATATTTCACCAAGATGTGAGGATCTGGAAGGGAAAAAGAAGGTAAACACACTGATTTCCAAATATTTTAGAGCTGGAAGTCAAATAATAATTTTAAAAGTAGGTGACAATAGTATTAATATACTTAATTGGAAATGGACATACCTACTGAATAGCTTCCAAGACATATTAAGTGAAAAGAAGCAAGTCAGAACAATATGTACAATGTACTACCATTCATGGGAAAGGGAAGATTTTATGTGTGTGTGTGCTCATAGGTGCATAAATTATCTCTCAAAGAATTTACACTGTTAATTGTAACAAATTACTGATAATTTTTACTTCTAGGGAGGGTATCTTCTTGGCTAGGATGTAGGGATAGGAAGGAGACTTACTTTTCACTTTTACCCTTAGAATTTTACACCATGTGCTTATTATATTAATAAATTATTTTTAACCTAGGATTTGATGTTCCTTCATGAGTTTAGGATTACATCACTTTTTTCTTTAGCCATTTTTTTTATTTTTCACCCCATTTTCTAGTCCCCTTAGCTTACTTCACTTGGCTCTGAGCTACCTTTGATGGTTTCCAGATGATCACTCTGAACGTGGATGAAGAAATATGCACCATTTTCTTATTATAGAACCACTGCCTGAGTTTCCTAGGGCTTCTGTGACAAAGGATCACACATTGGTTACTTTAAAACAACAGAAATCTATTGTCTCACCATTCTGGAGGCCAAAAGTCCAAATCAAGGCAGGGCCAACTGAAACCTGTAGAGGAGAATCCTTCTGTGCCTCTTCCCAGATTCTGGTGGTTTTGCCAGTAATCCTATTTGTGCCTTGTCTTTCAGCTGCAGCACCTCAGTCTCTACTGCTGTGGTCACATGGCCTTCTTCCCTCCTGGGTCTGTGTCTCTTCTCTTAAAAGGACACCACTCATAACTGAGTAAGGGTTCACCCTTCTCCAGTATGACCTCATCTTAACTAATTCTGTCTTCAGAATTAGTCTCATATTTGTCTGTCTTATATTTCCATATAAGGTCACATTCTGAGGTAGGTTAGGACTTCAACATATAATTGGGGGACACAACTCAATTCATAAAAAGCTTTAAGAGTCTGGCGTGAAACATCTTTTGCTAAAAAAGATGACCTCCTGGTCCTCATTCCTAGCCTACGAAACCACCACACCTATTGCCTCTCACCTGATACCCTCCACCTTGATATAAAAAATCTCTCCTTCTGGCTTCTGGGGTGAATGTGCATGCCTGGAGGGAAAAATGTTCATCATCACAGAAGGTTGGGGCAACAGCTGAGGGACATATAAAAAGTTAATAAATGTGCCTGTTTTTTTCTTTGCAAAAACTTGCAACTTGCTAAGGCAGAACTAGTATGTACAAAGGACTCAGGATGTAAACAGTGTCCTCTTTCCTTATTATTAAATCTAAGAGATCAATAGAAGAGTGAGACAGGAGAAGAGTTGGGTGGTGAATAGTTCCAAACCACTGCAGTTCTATAAGCCTTGCAGAATTCTGGACCATCCAAATGGAATGGATAGAGCAGCTGATGCCAACTGAGATGAAATATTACCAGTCATTGTAGCGTGTTTAGTCCCCTCTCATGTTTGTAAACACATGTGACAGTATGTGTGCTTCTCTCTGACCTCAAGTGCCATCCTCCTGCAAGGTTGATCAGTTCCCCATGATGGAACCCCTGGCTTCTTCCTGATAATTCTCTGGGGTTGTGTTTGCCCTATTAGAAGCTTTCAGAAGAGACAGGAACTACTTTAGTTCTGAGGTCTGAAACCAAATTGTCCCTGGCGTAAGGTTGCCAGATTAAACCACCCCTATGTCCACCAGCTCCCCTCTGGCGTCTTTCACGTTGGGGTCTTCTAGGCCTTCCCATGCTCTAGCCTGCACCTGGGGTCTTACCATTCATCTCGGCTATCTGACTCCCGCTGTCCCAAAGAAACAATTGAGTGTAGGACCTATACTATGTCAACTTTTTCTACTATTTATTGAGGGCTTACCTATGCCAGATACTGCACTGGGCATTTTACAAGTGATGTTTCATAACAGACTTTCAAGGTTGGCACTTGAGGTTTAAAGAGGCTCCAGACACAGCCCTTAACTTCTGCCTGACTCCAAGTCTATGCTGTGTTCAATCAGGTCACCTTCTTCCTCTATCTCCATAGTAATCCTATAAGGTACTCATTATTATCTATTTTCTACCCTCTACATCACTACGCGTGGTACTATTCCTGAATCTTAAGTGGGCTGACTGAATAAAAAATCAGGAGCCTAGGTTTTAACCATATGCCTATGTATTTTTTCTCTTTTCCTGTCTGTCTCTCAAAAACAGACAAGTTCTAAAGAGAGTGCAAAAGAGAGAAGGATTAGCAGAGCTTGCTGACTGCACATAGGAATGTATAGCTTCCTCTTTTGCCCTCTGAGATCTGGGGGACAAGGAGAGTTCTGAGGCTATTGGCCTAGAAGTTGGATTTGGGAAGGTCAGTTTTGGGGGATAAATGAGATGAATGAAAAGTTGCAAATCTGTAAATAATCTAAATACGGCCACCTTCTTACATCCATCTGGCATCTTTTTGACCATTTCACAACAGTGAAATAGGCCTTTATAGATTCAAAAGGCAATTGGGGATATGGAAAATCTTTGAAGGACTGGAATTGCTCACATCACTATGTTGGTTCCTCTGAAAATGTCCCACCTTCCAGGCGTGCCTCTGAGGCCCCCCATTCCTTATAGCCCTAGCATTTACAGCCTTCTCAGGCCTCCCCTAAATTTGCAGAATCAGGCCTGACCAGCACCCAAGGTATCTGACATCTCAAATTTCACCAAGCTGGAGTTGGAGTTCAGCATCACCCCCATGGCTATCAGCTGGAGCCAGGTCTTGAATTTTAGAGTTGTTACTGAGCCTGAGTCCCCACATTGGACCCCAGGAGTTCTGATGGGCTTCAGCTTTATCCCTATTCCTAAATTCCTGTTCCAGCTGCATGTGCTTCAGGTCCTCATCCCTATTCAGGGCTGGGGCCCTGACTTGTTCTTAGAAGTCTTCTTGCTAGGAAGTGGGAAGACATAATTAACACATACTCAAGCACAAGTATGTACACGTGTATGTGACATATATTATCCAATAAGCTCAAATAAGTCTAAGAAATCAGTACAGAAGGGCTAAGTAACTTTCTCAAGGTCACACAAGTCCAGGTCTGTCCATTACCAGAGCTTTGGGCTTTCTACCATAGCACACAGGTAGTCCTGGTTTTGCCTTACTGTGTGGCAAATGCAGCCTCGATCAGTTGGTTCAAGAGTTAACTTTATGGGCAAGGGTTCCATGACTATTTAACCAGACCTGGTTTCTTGTTTTGTTTTGTTTTTTTGTTTTTGTCTTTTTAGACACTTTCTTGAGATACAATTTATATAACATAAAATTCACCTGTTTAGAGCACTATTCGATGTTTTTAGTGCATTTTACTGAGTGGTGCAACTATCACCCCATAATCCGATTTTAGACCATTTTCATCCCTATTAGCACTCTCTCCCTGTTTACCCCACCCTCCGCCAGCCCTAAGCAACCACGGGGGACCTACTCTTTGTTTTTATAGATTTGCCTGTTTGCATAAATATAAACATATAATATGTCATCTTTTGTGTCTGGCTTCTTTCACTTAGCATAATGTTTTCAAGGTCTATCCATGCTGTGGGATGTATCAGGAGGTCATTTCTTTTTGTTGCTGAACAGTATTTCTTTGCATGGATATACCACATTTTGTTTGTTTGTTTGTTTTTAATTTTTACATGGGCAGGCACCGGGAATTGAACCTGGGTCCTCTGGCATTGCAGGCAAGCATTCCTGCCTGCTGAGCCACCATGGCCCACCCATATACCACATTTTGTTCATCCATTCAACAGACATGTGGACTGTTTCTCCTCTTTGACTCAGCATATAGAGCTGCTAGGACCACTCATGTACACCTCTTTGCATAGACGTATATTTTCAATGCTCTTCTTTTGAGACTTAGTAGTGGAATTGCTGGGTCATATGGTAACTCTGGGAATAACATTTTGGTGAACTGCCAGACTATTTTCCAAAGTGTTCACACCATTTTACATTCCCAACAGCAATGTATGAGGGTTCCAGCCCTGGGTTTTTTTTTTTTTTAAAGCCACTTTGAGAATGTGTTTCATCATCTATAAAACAGAGCTAATAATACCCACCCCACCTAGATCTCTCAGAGACTGAAGAATCTAATGTATAAAAGGACCCACCTCCCAGGCTCTAGAATAGAGGATGTGCTCAACAAACAGAGGCATTTGGTTCCAAAACGGAGGACACGGCTCACACTGCTACAGCAGTGAAAGCAATGTCGGCAGCCTTTGATTGTTTCTCTGGGTGAAAACAGTTTAAATGAGGGCTCCTGCCATATCAAGGAACAGACACACCTGTGTTACCTCAGAAGTGATGATTTTATTGCAAAGGCCCACCCAGCCTGGAACCGGGGGGCTGTCAGCACTTGATCAGTTCATAGATAGGTCTCTCTCTCCTATGGCATCTGGCCATCTCCAGAATGTGCCTACTGAGATGTTGCATGGGCCCCAGTTTTAAGCTAAAGTGGATTCTGGGGTTCTGCATTGGGAATGGCTTACAAGCCATTTCTAGAGCTCGTAGCCTGTCCAGCAAGCCCCACTCGCTCCTGCCACCCTAGGGCCCTGCCTGGGGCCGGGAGAACCACACCGAGAACAGCGGCCCCAGCCTCAGGAGCCTATTTATCCATCTGGGGGAGCCCGGTGGGTGGGAAGGCTGCTGGTTGCAATTGCCATATAGGGACCCAAGATTTAACAACGCAGATATAAAAATGTCTCAGGATGCAAAATTAAACCTTTGCTGCAATTTGGTAGGAAGTATGTTCCGTGTCCAGCTGCAGAGTCCAGCCTTGCAAACTAGCACCAAGTTTAAATCTTTCCCACTCTGAGCAGCCTCCGCTGTAGACTCGTCTTTACACCCTCTAATTTCTTCTACAGCAGCTGCTCCCTGGCCTCCCAAATTGTTGGTCCTAGTTGGCCCCTTTGGCCATGGTGCATGTGGAAAAATGTTGAGCACATCCTTAAGAAGGAGCCAGGAGTGTATTTCTCTGGACATCGCTATGGTGCTATTGTCATGTCACATTAGAGCGCAGGGGGCTAGAGACTCTTTGCAGAGAGGTTTGCTGAGAGGCTGACCGCTGGGGTGAGCTGAGGCCTTGGGAGACTGGGTCCCTGTACAGTGTGCCTAGTCATTCGGTCAGTCGGAGGCTGTGGAAGCTAAACGAATGAAATCATCACACAATGCAACGGTGCACAGGTCTCCCAAGGCCCATGGAAACATCCACCGCATTGTCCCTTAATCAGTGGTCTTAACACACCTGGCAAAGGAAGGGGTGGGGTTTGTTGGCAATCTGCAGGGAACTCGGAAAAACAGGCCCCCTGTGGGGAAACGGGCAGTAGGTTCCTCTGACCAGGGAAGAGAGGGCCTCTGATCTGGGGGTGTCAGCATCCTGGACAGGGTGTGTGCGTGCTCCCGGCACTGGGCAGGGCCCGCGTCCCGCTCCGTGCCTTCTCCCTCTGCTCTGACCACACTGGCCGCCCTGCTTCCCGCCCCCTCACGTGCGCGACTGGGTTTAAGTCACTGCCACTGAGCCAGGCCCCCGACGGTACTGGATGACGGGGTGAGTGGAAATCCCGAAGGACAAGTTCTCAGCCCCTTGGACGGTGGGTCTCTTTGGTGACTGAGCCGCCTGCCGCGGCCTGCCCAGAAAACACCCTAAACCTTGTCACAGGCTGCCTTTCCCATGTGCGGCCTCAAGTGGGCTGAGGTAGGCCAGCTCCCGGGGGCGGGTGCCGTGGTTTTCTGTTGTTTTGTGTGTTTTGTTTTGTTTTTATTCTGATTTATAAGCAGCTAACGTCTACTGAATCCCCACCACAGGGCCTGTCCTGGCTCATTTCCATGCGTTTTAATATTCATTCAACCCAGGACCCCACCCCCCACCCCCGCGCGGCAGGACACACGGGGTGCGCTGCGCTCCTGCCTCCCGGACCTGCAGCCCGGGACCCCCTCCTTGGCTCTGGCCCCCCACAGCCACAGGGGGCTTTGCCACACGTGTCCTGTTCTTTGCCCGAGCACCAAGCTGGGCAGTCCCTGCTCTGCTGGGGACACGAGTGGCCACAGGGATTGTTCTTACAGGACGGACGGACGGACGGCGGGGGCGGGGAGAGGTCCACAGGAGCTATTCTCGGAAGTAAGGTGAGGAATTCCTTTGTGAAGGCCTCAGCTTCCCCGGGAAGGAAATGCAGGCTGAAAAGGCTCACCGCCAGCGGATTCTCATCAGTGTGAGAGGGGAAGGAAGGCCGTTTCCACCCACCCGGCCTCCTGGCCTGGCTGTGAACCCGCGCAGCAGCCGGGCAGGGCACGCCGGGCTCTCCCGGGGCTTTGGGTGCTCTTCTGAGGCGAGGATTCTCTTTCTGGAGAGCCAGGCCCTGGTTTCTCATCTCCCTCTTCCTCTTCATCACTCACAGGCCAACTGACATGGTTTCTGGGCTTGGCCCCCTGGTGACGGAAGAGGCCACCAAGGGTGCTGGGACATGGGGCTCCTTCCTTCCAGTTCCCGGCTGGTCCTTTCCTGCCACTGCTGCGGCCCCAGCCAGGACCCGCCCAGCCCACGGGGAGACTCTGGCCCATCTGCTTCTAGGAATGAATGTGATCAGTTTATTGACTGAGTTGGGCTTGGTATAGGACAAGCATTGTCCCTTCATATCTGTGCTGTAGCCTGGTTCTTTCCACATTTCTGGATGGTCACATGACTTTCCCACTGAGTTTTCATGATCCAGAAGGTTAAAAATCCAGGACATCTAAATCAAAGCTCTACTCATTCACATAATTCAAATCTTTCCCCCTACAGGCTTCCCAGAGGCTTCGGCATGTCCACACACTGGGCCACACACACACACCCAGAGCTTGGAAGCCCGCAGTGGGGAAAGATCTCTGTGTGTCCCACCTCCTCTCTGCCCCCGCGGCTGCTCTTCTGGCCCCTCCAGGGAGAAGCTGTGGAGGCTCCAGATGGAAAGCTTGAAGTGTGGGGTCAGCGGCCTCTGTTATTGCTCCCCATACGGATGCTTTTGTGGGTTCTTTGGGGATTCACCCCACCCCTAGTACGTCCCATTTGTAGTCACTTGCTGTGGACAGTGCCTTCCCAGGTGGGCTTTCTTCCACTTGCTGGTCTCCAGAAGCTCATCTCTCTGTACTAGTCCCAACCTCTGTTCTGCCTTCTTTTTTAGGGTTCTTAAGGTACCACCTCCCCTAGCCCAAGTTTTGCTTCCTTGTTCAGCCGTCTTACCTCTTTGATTCAGAAATCAGTCCCTGGTTCCTGATTCCAGGAGATGCAAATACAGCCTCTGACAATTCACTCTACAGAAATCCTTACTACCAGCCTCTTCAAACTCTAACCCAAACCAGTTCTCTACCACTCACCCAGCAGTGCCTCCAGGCTATGGATAAGAGGATAAGAGGAGGCTATCTGCCAGATGATTCAACACCTCACTCTAGAATGCAGGGGTTTGGGACACCTATTATTCTCAGCTTTGAGGCCTCAGGCTACACTCAACCAGACAGGAAGAATCCTGTTTAACAGCTAGTTAGACTAGCAACCACCCTGTGAGCTGCTGCATCCCTCCGGCACTGCACGAGCAGGCTGTGGAGTGTGCCATGGTGAACCAGTGGGCCACACTGCCTGGGGAGGCTGTCCGCTGTCCTGCTGTCCTGCCTTCTCATCCCCAGCTTGCCTTTGCTTTCTGGATGGACTTTCAGCCTCCCTGAGCATCACACTTTCTCCCTTATGATTCAATGCCTGGGGAGGCAGCAAAGTGAAGGTGAAATGCTTCCAAATCAGTTTAGCCCAAGCTGCCCTGGCCAGAGGAAATGGCAACTCGTCAGGTGCCTCAATTTGAGGTAGGAATGTAGGTGTGGGGTGTTTGTGTTGGGGGAGGATGGGGATGAATGGAAAGTAGAGTTTTCCATCTGCCTTCATTCTTGTGTTCAGGATTGTGGTTCTTTTGACTAGTTCTGGCTGAACTAACCTGCTGGGTGATTTGGGGAACTCACTGAGCCCCTCTGGCCTTAGAGGCTTCACCTATAAAATGGAGTTGTACTCCATTTTGAAAGGCTTATTCAATGACAGAGCTAAAATAAAATCAATGGGAATGGGGAAAGGCAGCTGCAACCAATGACTTGTTACCGGGTTGCTTCACTGCCTGTCACCCAAAGAGTGCCGGTAACCCCTGTGTGCTGGAAAGCTGCCTCTTGGTGACACCACACAGAGCCCCCAGTTTGTTCTTCCTCCAGCCATCACCACCTACCCAGTGCCTGGAACCAGAACCTGACAGAACTCTGAGCTTCTCCTCACTTCACTTTTGACAAGTCCTATGAAGTCCCATGAATTTTGCTTCCTGAGTTTATCTTGAATCAAGTACATTCTCTGTTTTGTTTTGCCCATAAAATCTCATGTCATCTCTTGCCTGAATTCTTCATCTTTCTGACTTTGGTTTAAGCCTTTCTTCTCTTTGGAAACTTTCCTTGATCAAGCTTCCTTATCAATTCAGACTGGTAGCTCCTTTCTGCTGCTTCATTGCACTTGCCTGTATATGGTTCCGTATCTTTCACTAGACTGTAAATGCCCCAAAGGTGGGGACTGGGACTGTTTTACTTATCATTACATCCCAGTGACTAGCACAGAGCCTCATATATGATGGATGTTCATGAAATATTTAATAAATGATAAATGAAAGAATGAATGAATAGATGTTCCCCACAGTCTCTTGAACATTCTCCCTGATCCCAGACTCAGCTCCCACTAGATCATTCTTCAATTTTCTTACCAAATCTAGGTTTGCAAATCCAGCAGGTAACAGAGAGATGCTGAACCTCTTAGCTTGAACAAGTGTCAATTTATTCTTCATCCTCCCTGCCCTCCCCTCAGCTTTAGCCCAGGGTTTCTCAACCTCGGCACTATTGATGTGTTTGGCCAGATAGCTCTTTGTGCTGGAAGATGCCCTGTGCATTATAGGATATTTAGTAGCATCTCTGCCTCCACCTACTAGATGCCAGAAGTGCCCCCTTCCCAGTCGCAACAACCAAAAATTTCTCCAGACACTGCCAAATGTTCCCTGTGGACAAAAGCAATCCCAGTTAAGAAACCTGCTCTAGTCATGTCAACCTTTCCCCAAACATGCTAGGCACTCTGTTACTCCAAGTCTTCCTAAATCCTACTCCCCGAGCCTGGAGGGTCATGCTTTCTAGGCTAAGATATTTTCTAGTTACTCTTCCAGACCCAGCCCAAATGTTCCCTTCTTTGTGAAATCTTCTCTAATTTCTTAGGCCAAAAGGCCCAGGATAACAATGCCAACTGTTGTCATCCTTATGAAGATTCTTATGAAGATCGAATAGTTAAATGCATATAAAAAGCCTTGGCATGAAAACATTTGTCGAATGGACAGATGTTCAGGAGGCTCATGATTGGTACACATGGAAAGAAACACTATTTGTATTCAAATAACTTAAGTATGAGCTATGATTGAGGGATTTATTTTTTGAGTTATGGGTGAGCTTTTCCTGGAGGTTGATAGTAACTTAACATTAGAAGGGGCTATTTAATAAATAACAGTGTTGGACCATGAGGTAGAGGGAGCCCCATTCCAGTCCAGGCATTAGAAAATTCAGCAGAGGCAGCAGAAATATCTGCAGGGCATGCTCTGGGGGTCTTTGCCTTGGGTGAGGGTTGGATCAGGTGATTTCTCAGTCTCAGACTCTACAATTGGAAATCTTCCTGTGGTTTGTTATTACACTGAGTGATTGTTACACCGTCGTAGACCTGGGAGTCCCTTGGCCAAAATGAAAGCTCCTCCTCCAATGATACTCATTATGAAAGATCATTGGGCCACCGAATGTGGTAAGTGATATTTCTACTCATGAAGAAAGAGGTAGTCCTGGAGGGCTTCTGTGGTGGATGCTGTGATGCATTACCTGGATCCCCTCTTCAAGACCCAAGAGCTGATTTTCTCAGCTTCTGGGTGTAGTGTGGGGAGACAGCTCTCAGCTAAGGGCACTCCTAGGAATTGCCTCTGCTAAGAGATTCATATTTCCCTGAGCCAACCCGCTCCCCAGAATGTCAGTATCCAATGATTGGTGAACATGGGAGGTGGGAATACCTGGCTCCCCTCCCTAATTGAGACATCTCTGAGAGGCTTCTCCAGGTTCAGAGCTCCTTGTAGTGTCAGAAATTGTACTGCAGCCCAACTCCCTCCTCTGCTCAATCTGCCTCCTTTCTTTTCCTTCCCTTCCCTCCTTTCCCTTCCCTTCCCTTCCCTTTCATTCCCTTCCCTTCCCTTATTTTCCTTTCTACAAGTGTCAACCCAAAGAGCACTCCCTAATAAATGTCCTACATGCCCATCTCTGTATGGAGTCTGCTTCTTGGGAGGAGTCCAACTTGAGACAGGGCCCCTCTCTTGCTTTCCCTCTTGGTGTCTCTCCACAACTCTCTTCTTTTCCCATAAAGATCAGAGTCCTGAGAACAATGAATCCTACAAAGCCATATAAATTCTCATTGGCCTGTGGAGAACTACAGGAAGTTTAGGAAGTATAAATGAAGTGGATTTTGAGTGTATGTCCCAGATGTTAGGAAGCCTTTGATTGTTCTGATGATTCCTTGCTGTCCCTACCTGGACTTAGCTTGGAAACCTCTTTATCCTATGAGTCATCAAGCTGCGGGCATAAGGTAGTATGGCAATGCCTTAGAGTCAATAACACTGGGATGTTTTTAAAAATGCAGAGACAAATTAAACTTTGTGGTCTGAACTATCAAAGATGCCCCTGGCCGCCCAGGTAAGACTCAGAGATGGTAAGCTTTATACACAGGTCTTCTGATTCTGGAGTCTATAGCTTTAGCCACTGTGCTAAATTCTCATTCCTACAGGCTGTGGCTTAGAGGAAGGAGGACAGGGCCCTCTCCAGATCACAAAAATAGTTTTGGCAGAAGCACTCTTTCCTTAAAATCACTTGAAGGGCACAGAGAGATGAGAAAAAAAGCAAATGAGGTAAGTTCACAATAAAGTCAAGTAGGGGGCTAGACCTTGGCACAGGGATCCCCCAAAGTTTTAAGTTATGCTTGACATCTGGCAAGGACACTGGGAAAACCTTGATAAAACTCTGACCCTCCATGCCCTCCCACAGGGCTTCCACCTCTCCTTTCCAGAGGCCTCCTGTGAAAGGTCTGCCTTCACCAAATTGCATTTATTCAAATGATCTGTCTCAGAAGCATGCCAGGCCTAGCAGAAATCCTCCTGGGATTTGAATCTGTAGTTCCCCAGAGCTGAAGTATTTCCAACCTGAGTGTAGGTCACTGAGCCAGGCCCTGAGGGGAATGAATGCATATTTTGTACTTTAATTTAAATCTGGGCAAGAGGAGAGGTGCTACAGAACTGTATTCTCCTCCCAACTGGGAAGGCTGAACACCCCCAACTCCTGGTGTCTTGCCTCTGACTGCAGCAGGCACTCATTGCAACAAGGCAGGTGAGAACAGCCCACAATGCACTGGGCTTCCTTCACATTCCTGGAAGATCATCCTTCTCCAACTAAGAGTCTTCATACGTTTAGTGAATGCCTTCTATGTGTGGGACCCAGCTCATCTCACAATGAGCAGGGAAGAAAGTATTCTTTTGTACCCAGTGCTGACAAATGGAGGCTCAAGCTATATCGAGGTGACACACCTAGGCCTCAAGTCATTGGGTTCCAATTATTCCAGGTTTTGTTCTCGCATATCAAAATGCCGTGGGCTATAAAAACTAAGGCATCCTTTCATCCTTTACTGCCCTTTCTGGGGGCAAATGCTCATGGATGAAAACCTGGGTGAGGCTCTTAGAAGGCCTGCCCTACCTGTTCATTGCCGGGTTATGAAACACTGAGAACTGGGGCTCAAGATGGAAATCCTGATGCGAGCACCAGTGTTGATGCGAGTGGGCACCTCTCTAGTCAATCCCTCTGAGGTTTTCCAAGATCTGTGTGCTGTTTGAGAAGGATATATCGGTGCTGCTCGGGGAAAATCTTTTCATTTCTATTTCTCAGAATGTTTGTATCAGGAATTGTGCACATGGCGTCCGAGTTGGTGGTGTTCACTTGACCTGCTCTCGGCTCTTGGGGAATTCCTCCTGGCCCATCATGCCCAGCTGTGGGGGTGGCATGTGCTAGTTGAGCCAGCCTGCAGCCCCCACTTGCTGGATGGTTTCGTTTTAGCTAATTTCCTATGTCTGGATTTTCTGGGCAGAGACTTTCACTAAGGAGCCCCATTTGAGCAAAGTTCACTTTGGAATGGCGATACTCTCACTGGAGAGGGGCTACAGCTGGACATAGACAGGCTTTGAGTTGTCCTTCTTGGTGAACCAGTTGGAGTCCAAATGAGGGGCTGGAAACTTCCTTGGCCTGCAGGTCCATTCCATCTCTCACCACAGAAGGAATAGAAGGTTTAGCCATTGCAAAGTGGAGACACAGGCAAAACTGGAGATGCTATGTCCTTCCCACATGCCCAGTATTGGTTAGCCACTACTGCATAACAAACCACCCCAAAATGCAGTGGATTAAGACCACAGCGCTTTGCGATGGTTCACAGGGTGTGAGTAGGCTCTGTTAGCTCAATCTGGACTGGGTTGGATGGCCACTGTCCTTCAGCTGTAGTGCCTGGGAGCACTCTGCTTTCCATTGCAGATCTGTGGGTAGACCGGGTGGCTCGAATCCACGTGGCTCTCACCCTCCTTGGATGAAAAGGCCAGCCAAAGAATGTTCTGGCAAAGGCAGAGGTGCAAAAGGGCAAACCAGAGGTGCAAAAGGGTAAAGCAGAACATCAAGGCCTCTTTAAGCTCCATGCCAAGGGAAGGGAGTGTGCTCTGCTCAGGCAGCGGTGAGGGTGTGGAGACCACAAAGGGTGGGGAATGGGGCAACTCTTCTTGGGGGCAGTATGGGGAATTCATTAAGCGCAAAGCCTTTGGCAGCTTCAGGTCTAAATTCGTATTTGTACTCTGTCACTCACCTTGGCTTAGTGTCTTAAACTTGCTGTACTTCAGTTACCTCAACTGGCTACTCACAGGGTTGTTGGAAGCATTATGGAAAAGAATACACATAAAGCTCACAGCCTGGCACATATGCAGCACTATGCAATGTTAGCCACCATTGCCATTATTACAGATGACTGGACCAAAAAAAAAAAGTTAAACAAAATGCAAATCTGGTGTTCTGAATTAAGTTAACAGAGTATGCAGCTTCTGCCTGAGAGCTCTGAGAGGCCTGCCCTGCCTGGTGGTGTCCAAAGTCTCTGGCGAGAAGGAAAATTGGAGACGCCCTCGATGAATGTCCATACTAAGGTGGACATTTCTGGTAGGTCATTTTCTGAAAGGACGCTTTAGGAGAGGAAGCGAGGCAGGCCTCAGGAGGCCATGCAGTGCAGGACCATCAACCATGGAAGAAGAAAACAAGCCTGGAAAGGGTGCTGGGTACACCCAACAATATAGAAAGTTCTGGTCTCCACATTGGGACATCTGTTGGCTGTTTTGTTTTCTGCTTAGCAGATTTATTGGCATATAGTTCACATACTGTACAATTCACCCATTTTAAGTATTTAATTCCATGGTTTTTAATACATTCACAGAATTGTACAGACATCACCATAATCTAATTTTGAACATTTTCAATCACCTCCCCCCCAAAACTCCCCATCATCTCCTTCTTCCCCCATTCCCAGCCTCTAGCCACCACTAATTTACTTTCTATCTCTATGGATTTGCATAGTCTGGGTATTTCATGTAAATGGGATCACACGATATGCAGTCTTTTGTTTCTGGCTTCTTCCACTCTGCATAATGATTTCAAGGTTTATCCATGTTGGAGTATGTACCCAGACTTTGTTCCTTTTTTCTGGCTGAATAATATTCCTTTGTATGGGTGCACCACAGTTTACCCACTCATCTGTTGATGAGAATTTGGGTTATTTCTACTTTTGGGGCTATGGTGAATAATGCTGCTACGAACATTCACCTAAAAATTTTTGTGTGAAGGCATTCATTTCTCTTGGATGTATACCTAGGAGTGGAATTGCTGGGTCATATGGGAAACTCCATGTTTAATCTTTTTTTAGAATGTAATTTTTTTTTTTAATTAGAGAAGTTGTAGGTTTACAGGAAAATCATGCAGACAATATAGAATTTCCATACACTGTCTGCTGCCCCACATTTTTAACTCCTTGCTTTAATATGGGTATCTAACCTTTTGAGAGGACATCTGGGTTTTAGGCTTAATTCTGCCATTAGCCAGCTGTGTGACCTTGCACAGGTCCCTGAACTTCTTTGGCTTCATTGATGGTCTTCAAGTCTCCCTCTGACCCTGGCCTTTTGTGAAGATATGAACTGTGGTTACCATTTGGCTTGGGACTGGCCCTGTAGGTGTATGGGACAGAGAGTACGACTGAACTGGGCTTGCACTTGTAACAGCCTCTGTTCTAGTGTGCTAGCTGTCAGAATGCAACACACCAGAGACTGATTGGCTTTGAATAAAAGGGGATTTATTTTGTTAGTTCTTCAGAGGAAAGGCAGCTAACTTTCCACTGAGGTTCCTTCTTACGTGGGAAGGCACAGGATGGTCTCTGCTGGCCTTCTCTCCAGGCCTCTGGATTCCAACAACTTTCCCCGGGGTGATTTCTTTCTGCATCTCCAAAGTCCTGGGCTGAGCTGCAAGTGCTGAGATGAGGAATGCTGAGCTGCTTAGGCTGTGCTACGTTGAGTCTCTCATTTAAGCACCAGCCAATTAACTCAAATGTCATTCATTGCAGCAGGCATGCCTCCTAGCCGACTGCAGATGTAATCAGCAACAGATGAGGTTCACGTACCATTGGCTCATGTCCACAGCAACAGAACTATGTGCCTTCACCTGGCCAAGTTGACAACTGAATCTAACTACCACAACCTCCTTTTCAGCACATCTTCACACTCCAAGCATTAACTTGCTCTCTAACTTTGTGCCTTTCATGTCCTCTGGTACAGCTGCCGATGGTGATATTACCTCTGTGTGCTCATCCGGCAGAAGTTGTGAATGCACCACCTTCCAGCTCTCCTTAGACCTGCTCTTCCATGGGCTCAGGTAGGGGCTGGATCAACATCTTCATTTTGAGTCTCTTGTGATTTGTGCAGTGGCCAGGAATGCTGTTGGCACTATCAATTTTTGCTCTAAAAGGATCATTAGAGACTATTGGGCTCAATTTTTCTTATCTGTAAAATGGGGATAATCACAACTTGCTTGGCTGTGGTAAAGATTAAATATCATCTATTTTAATTTCTAGCATACTGTCTAGCACACAGTAGGTGCTTTATAAATGGTAGTCATTTTATTATCCTCATAATAAGTTATTGCTTAATTAATTATCACTGCTTCAACAGAGTACCCAGAAGTTTGTGGCATCCTGTTTGAAGATACTTGGCCTCTATGCTCCTAAAATTTAAAATTCAACCCATATAATGTGAAACATGAATTATTCCTAGAATCTGAAGGGTGAAGGTCAAAGAAGCTGAGGAGACCAAGTAGTAAGATGGGCTAGTAGGAAATCTTTTGCTGATTAGGACATTTACCTTTGCCTGGACTCTGGAACCAATGCTAAGGCCGAGGCGCTAGGCTGGCCATCTGCCCCAGCTTTGCCCTTGATTAGCTGTGTTCCCTGTGCCTCTGCTTCTCAGGGATGAGAGAAAACAGCAAATGACTCAGGTTGTGATGGTGCACCACCTGTGCAAAGGCTGTGTGTGTGTGTGTGTGTGTGAGTAGGTATGAGTGTATGCATGTGTGTGTATATGTGTGTATGTGTGTGAATATATGTATATGTGTGTTGTATATGAAGGCGTGTATGTGTTGCTATATACTTATGCTTATACTTATACATAAGCATACTATATGTGATATTTGTGGACATGTGTGAGTATGAGTGTGCACATGTATCTTTGTGTATGTGTGAATGTATGTATGTGAGGTAACATGAGTGCACATTATGTATGTGTGCATATGTACGTGCTTGCATTGTATATGAATATATGTGTGTGCGAGTGTATATGAGTGTGTAATACAGAGGAATTAAGCAATAGTCCCTGCTATGAGAAGCGTAGAGTTAAGATTACAGGTATGAAAGTCTCTTGAATAGTGAAAATCTGTATATATGTAAACTACTGATACCATTTGCATCAGTAGAATAGTATATGCTGTGGAACGAGCAACCCCAAATCTCAGTGGTTTAGTGAAATGAAAGTTTATCTTTCACTCACGGCCTGTCCAGTGTAGATTGTCAGAGGGATCTGCACAACACAATCACTCAGGGACATAGACTGACGGAGGGGTCACATCTTGTGCCCATGAACTTCTAAGTACCTCATAGCCCATTGGCCAGTACTAGTCATATGGCCTTGCCCAACCCCAGTGGGGTAGAGAAGAGCAGCTTCTGAGTGCTCAGAATAAGAGGAAAATCAGATATAGGTGAGCACTAGCTAGACCTACCACACCATCCTAGGAGAAAAGAGAAGAAAAATAAAACATGAGAAAAGTAAGGATAAATACATAATGTAGGGTGGTGGTGGAATGAGTCAATGAGTCTCTGGAATGCCATAAATACACCCATGGTTGACACTAGGACATGGCTGCTTCCTTCCTGGGCTCTCTTCCTTCTCGGCTGGCTTTCTCCTTAATCTAACTCTTGGCTTCATTCTTGCCTTGCTCTCTTACCCTATCGGGGATGGTTAGCCTGGGAAAGCAGCTCAATCCCCATTCCTCTCCTCCATCGGCGGGCCCAGCACCCTCCTTTCCATTAGTGGGCATGTGATCCCAGACTGGCTGGACTCAAAGGTTTTCCTCAAACAGGGTCAAAGGATAAATGACTTTCTTTTCAGTTCGGGGGACAGGGAGCTCAAGTTTAGCATCATCCCAGACATGGGGAATGAATTTGTTATGACAAATTATATAATTCTCAGAGAGAATCATATAGTTTGGAGACATAGAAAGAGGGAGGATGGCAAGGAAAGAAGGAGGGAGAGAGAACATGAGACAGAACTGCTAACATCCTTTGCTTCCCTAAAGTCAATTCCATTCTGTATTTACCAGATACTGAGCCAATAAATTCCCTCTTTGACCTTAATCCAGTTTGAGTTGGGTTTTCTATTACTTGCATTAGAAAGAATCCTGAAGAGCCCACACACAGTCTGGCTGGGTGGTCCTGCCCATGTTGTTTATCTCCAAGGATAACTGGAGGGCAGGTGGCCTCCCTCTGGGTTGCAGGCAACAAAGGCCTACCCTGCCCAGACAATGGCCTGGGAGAGGTGGGCATAGGCTCTTAAAGTGGTCTTAGACCAAGCCTGTTTGACCCTGTCCTTTCCCCTTGAAAAGCAGTGAGAGGGGCATGAATAGAGGATGTCTCCCAGAAGTGACTCTGGATGAGATGGCATCACACTGCCCAGCCTTGGGGGATCTTGTATAAATATTCCTATCTAGGAGAGGCAGCATCTAGATAAACTATTCCCCCAATGGATGGCAAGGGTGACATATACCCCCACTGGTAACAGTAATCTTGATAAAAATTCCTTCATTATATGAAACAAATATTTTTTTCAGTACATTTGCATATCTTTTATTTACCTGGCCCTCACAGTTCTTGGTGCTGAGGATATAGCAGAGAATGAAATGGGCCCCGTGGAAGTTACATTCTAGTAGGGGCATACTGGTTTGAAGTTGTTATATACTCCACAAAACCATGTTCGTCTAATCCTGACTCAATGTTGTAAGATGTGACCTTTGATTAGGTTGTTTCCATGGAGATGTGACCTACCCAATTTTGAATTGGACCTTTTGATTAAATGGCGATGGGACTCTGTCCATTCAAGGTGGGTCTTAATTAGTTTACTGGAGTCTTTAAGAGAGGTCATGAAGAGAGAAAGACCAGACAGAGACAGAGACATTTGGAAATGCAGAAAGAAAATGGCCCTGGGGAAGCTGTTTGAAACCAGAAGGCAAAGGACCAGCAGACACCAGCCACTGCCTTCCCAGCTGACAGAGGTGTTCCAGATGCCATCAACCTTTCTTGAGTCAAGGTATCTTTATCTGGATGCCTTAGTTTGGACATTTTTATGGCCGTAGAACTGTAAACATGTAACCTAGTGAATCTCCTTTATAAAAGGTATACTGCATTTTTGGCAGCTTTGGCAAACTAAAACGGGGAATGGAGGAAGTAAACCGAAGTGTAAATAAAATAGTATATGAGGTGGTAAGTACAATAGAGAGAAATGCAGAGCTTTAGACAAACATGAAAATGAGGGGAGGGAGTGGTCTGAGGACAGCTCCAGGCAGAGGGAACAAGTGCAAAGACCCTGAGTCTGGAACTTGCCTGGCATGTTTGAGGAACCAGAGGAGCTATGCATGATTGAACAAGGGAGAGAGTAGAAGGGGCTGGTTATGATGTGCTTACCCTTTCGGAATAGTCAAAGGCTTTGTGCCCCTGCTGTCACTTTCTATCTGGAGGTGAAACCTGAGAAGAGGAAAGGGTCTGGCCGGGGAAACCAGGAAAAACACCTCTGGAGAAAAGACTGGGTCATCTCACCTTCACCTAAAGGGTCTAGAGGTATCTGGGGGCTGCTGATGGATGACCTGCCTGCCAAGAAGAAGTGAAGACAGCAGGGTCACTGTGCCATTAAGAGGTGAAAGCCTCCTGATCCTCGGGCTTTGATAAGAAGCCATTCTGTGTAGAGCTGGGTGTTTTGCCCTATAAGAAGAAGTCCCTGTCCCCAAGGCCCCTGTCGGACGCCCCTGCGGCCACCCTGCCAGGAGGAGAAGGCTCTGGACCCTGGGCACCACCACGGGCCTCAGGGGTATTGTGCAGCCTCCTGGGGAGAGACAGCCGGGCTGGCTCAATCCACTGCTCAGAATCGATCCCCGCCTCTTACTCTTCGATAATGACGGCGTTCCAGTGTTTGAGCCTCCACCAACAATTGCAAAGAAGTAATTTATATCATTTAATCTTCCTTCTAATTGTTACAAGGCAGTAATACTCACTGGATTGTTTCCTGCTTTCCCCCAGAAGGATGGTGATTTGGAGAGAAGGGGGTAGGCAGTTTGCTTTCAGGCGCACAAAGGTGGCTTCAGCAGGCGCTCTTCTCACAGCTTTGTCTGCTAACAATTGAGGATAAGCAGCCTCTATTTAACAAGTTCCTCTGGTTCTCTGATACTGGGTGACTTAGATGTGATCATTATTATGTTGTCTTATGCAGTGCAGGGAAAAGGAATCCTTTCACAGAAAATCAACCCAACTGAACAAATATTTTTACAGCTCCCTGTGAGGCATTGTGCAACGTGCCGTGGAGGGAGTAAAGAGATAGGTGGCCCATGCTCCTACCCCCAGCAGGCTTCCAGTCCCGAAGGAGATGCTGAAACCTTGCATGCACGCAGCTTCAGTGGGGGAGGAGCAATTAAAGAGCAGTGAGAGAGGAATAAAGAAACCACTGGAGAAAATAAGAGGTTTTCAGTCAATTTTGTTTTTTGAGAGTGGGAGAACCCAGACCCAAGGCTCGGTGATTCAGGTTTGAGGAGGAGGAAGGAGAGGATGAGGTTATGTGGGTAACCTCCAAGCTGGATGCTCAGACTCCTTGGGGATCCTGTCACCCCAATTTTAAATGCCACAAATGGGGGGGCTCCAGAAGGGCCGGGCTAGGTGCGCGGTTTGAGTCGGGGCACTTCCCAGACCGCATGTTTGGACTTCTTTCCAGCGTTGGCTCCATCTACTGTGAGCCCACTTCATCTCTTAAATGTCCACAGAACCCTGAGACTGTTTGGTCCACAGCCATGTTCAAAACACATGCACACACAGAAACAATTTTTGAGTTTTTGACGTTTCTTGTTTAGGAAAAAGAAAAGAAGTTAGCATTCCAAAGCCCAACCCCTAAATGCTCTTTAGAATGGCTGGATCCGGCCTGCCTTTGTGCAGTTTGCCAAGGGCTCCGAATGCCATGTGTGGCTCCTCTTGTTCTGTCCCCTACTGGTTAATATGAGCCCTCCCTCTAGCCCAGGAATCTGGCTCATTTCCTGTATCTCCTATTTCACGCAATAAGCGGTGCACAATTCCTGTAAGTGGCATGATGCAAGCTTAGTGGTCAGGGGGGTGGCAGTTCAGGGAGGACTAGGTGCCTTCTGCTAAATAAGGGGGCACAGTCCATCTCTGGGCCCCTTATTCCATGCCTAGGAGCAGCCTTGGGGATGGAAACTTGGCCGCTCATCTGTGAGTGCCCTGGAGGATCATCTCCAAGATGGGGCGGTTTAGCAACGGCAGAATTAATAGATGGGAGTCAGGGGTAGGCTCTTCATCAGTGTGATGCTCAGAGGCCCTGAGGATTCTGTCCCTTCAGAAAATTAGAAGAGTAAACAGAGGAGAAAGTCAAAGGATGCTCTGGATTTCAGGAGTTTTGGAAAGAATACTTGCTGAGGCCCTGGTTAAGCAGTCACACTTGACCATGCTGTTCAGGTGGGACTTCTGTTTTTGATCTGATATCCCTCATGTGGCAAAGCCGCTCTGGCAGAGAGAATTGCTGCCCTTGGCTGGGCCTCCAATGAAGTTGATTTCTGGCACAATTGGGGCGTGTTTGATTTTGGGATGAGTGCCTTTAATGAATAAAGGCACTGGAGGGTTAGTTCAGTTTTTATGAGCATTCTGTCCAACAGGGACATCGCAGGATGGGTCCTACTGAGTGTGGTTGCCTAAATCTTAGATCTAAACAAATGAAGGAAGATGCCCTAAATTTTCTTATTTCCTATACACACCAAGAATACATCATCCATGAATTCAATTCAGTAAACATGTGTTAAGAACCTTGAATTAATTGTAATATAAAATTCAGCTGCTGTAAGGCAGATCCAAAATACCAGTGGCTTGAACACAGTGGCAAAACATTTCTATCTTGTGTAACCATCTGACCAGCTTGGTTGGCTAGGAAGAAGGCCTCATAAAGTCTAGGGCCAGCGCTCCCTATTTTTCTTTGCTCCTGTCCCTCAGATGCTTTGCTTACATCTATGTGGACCAGAATGGCTGGCCAGCACATCTGCATTCCAGCCACAGAGAAAGAGGACAGGGGAAGGGGAAGGCACACTCCTTCCTTTTTAGAGCAAAACCCGGAAGCTGCACATACACTTTTCTTTACTTGGCCAGAACCATTGGCTGGAACTAACTACAGGGGAGACTAGGAAACATAATCTTTATTCTAGGTGGCCATATGCCAGCTGAAAATCAGCCCTTTTGTTACTCTAAGGAAGAAGAGATTAGGATGTTAGGGGACAGTTAGCAATTTCTCTCTTAGACATTCAATATTCAAGATGCTAAATAGGTGTTGAGTTAGGATAACCAAGACATGGTCCCCTCACAATGCATATGCTTAATTTAAGGAATCTACAATCTAGCATACTCTATAAGAATGTGTAAGGCTGTCTTTGAGAAGACTCCAAAAGAACAGAAGCAAGGAAATCCTTGTTGATTGGCAGCAACAACAATCAGGAATGGGTCATGAACCGATTGGAATTTGACCTGGATTTGGTGGACCTGGATTTCGTGGACAGGTAGTATAAGATGAGGAGAGGCAATTCCAGGTGGAGGGACTATATTGAGGCCCTGAATTGAGAAGGAACAGTTTGTTTGGGAATGGTAGAGACAAGTGGCAGGAGTGTAAATAGGTGTGGCTGGGAGAAAGGTGGGCTCAAAGTAGGTTAGGCCAACTTCAAGTAGGCCACCCATATTTTTGCAGCTTTCTCTAACCAAAAGGGGAATTGTGCAGAGCTGCCCTTGATGGCAGTTACTCTAGAAGCAGTGTATTCTTTGGGCAAGGTGGCAAAATTGGTGATGGTGATGGTGGTGGTGGGGATGTTGATCTTAGAATAAAGTCTGTTTTTTTTTAATTGACAAATCTACACATACATACAGTCCATACATGGTGTACAATCCATGGCTCACAGTATCATCACATAGTTGTGTATTCATCATCATGATCATTACATCACCCCAGAAAAAGAAATAAAAGGATAAGAAAAAAACTCATACATCCCATATCCCTTATCCCTCCCTCTCACTGACCACAAGTATTTCAATCTACCCAATTTATTTTACCCCTTATCCCCCTGCTCTAGTTTGCAAGCTGCTGGAATGTGGTATACCAGAAATGGTACAGCTTTTAATAAGGAGAATTTATTAAGTTGCAAGTTTACATGTTCTAAGGCCATGAAAATGTTCAAATTAGAGCAAATCTATAGAAATGTTCAATCGAAGGCATCCAGGAAAAGATACCTTAGTTCAAGAAGGCCAGTGAAGTTCAAGGTGTCTCTCTCAACTGGAAAAGCACATGGAGAACATGGCAATGTCTGCTAGCTTCCTCTCCAGGCGTCTTGTTTCGTGAAGCTCCCCCAGGTGCATTTTCCTTCTTCATCTCCAAATGTCTCTGGCTGTTGTGGGTGCTCACAATTCTCGTGGCTCTCAGGCCTTCTCCAAAATGTTTCCCCCTTTTAAAGGGCTCCAGTAAGCAACCTCAGCTCGAGTGAGTGGAGACATAACTCTGTGAAAGCCATCTAATCAAAAGTTACCCCCTGCAATTGGGTGGGTCACATCTTCATGGGAACCATCAAAAAGTTCCCAGCCAGCAGTATCAAATGAGGATTAAAGGACATGGCTTTTCTGGGGTCTACCACAAGGTTCAAACTGGCATACCCCTATTATTTGTTTATTTTTATCTGTATGTTTTTACTCATCTGCCCATACCCTGAACAAAAGGAGCATCAGACACAAGGTTTTCATAATCACACAGTCATATTGTAAAAACTATATTGTTATATCATTATAGAATCATCTTCAAGAATCAAGGCTACTGGAACACAGCTCAATGGTTTCAGGTACTTCTCCCCCACCACTCCAATACACCATAAACTGAAAAGGGATATTTATGTAACACATAAGAATAACTCCCAGGATAACCTCTCAACTCTGTTTGAAATCTCTCAGGCACTGAAACTTTATTTTGTCTCATTTCTCTCTTCCCCCTTGTGGTCAAGAGGTCTTTCTCAATCCCTTGATGCTGGGTTCTGACTCATCCAGGAGTTCTGTCTCATGTTGCCAGGGACATTTATACCCCTGAGAGTCCTGTCTCTCATGGGAGTGGGGAGCGCAGTGAGTTCTCCGCTGAGTTGGCTTAGAGAGAGAGGCCACATCTGAGCAACAAAAGAAGTTCTCTGAGGGTGATTCTTAAGCATAAAATAAGTAGGCTTAACCTATCATCTGCAGGAATAAGTTTCATAGGGGTGAACTCGAAGATTGAGGGCTCTGCCTATTGATTTGGCTGCCCTCACTGCTTGTGAGAATGTCAGGAATACTCCAAACAGGGAAGCTGAATATTTCCTCCTTTCTTTCCAGTCCCCCAGGGGGACTTTGCAAATACTTCTTTATTCACTGCCCATATTACTTTGGGTATATTGGGGCAGCACACTAACCTGGACAAACCAACAAGATCTCATGCCCTATTCAAGATTCTGTGTACTTATGGTGTTCAACTAAACTAACCATACAAATTACATTAGGTCATGTGCTATCCAAAATATAAATTTTGCACCAAATAAACATCTCTCCTGTTGGTCTCACACAGAAGTTGAAGTTTTAAAATATTGGTCTGTTTTTTGGCTAATGGAAAGACATGAGAATCAGTTCATTTGGATGAGTTGAAAATCCTCTTAATTCTAAGGGGTTCTAATCTGGGTGAGTTGAAGCCCCTTTCATTCTAGGACATGCTAAAATCAAAGGAGGTTGGAGACATCCAGTGATGTGCTTGAACTAGGCCTTTTGGGCTGTAATTGATGAGAAGCTGTTAGAATATCTCTTTCCAATTCTGCATTCAGTGAGGTAAGCATGGTAACTTGAAATTGGTCATGCTGGGGGATTTCTGCCACAGAATTGTTGTAAATTTAGGGCTCTTTCCATAGGGGAGGACAGTTTTACACATTTACCAGCATGCTGCTGGGGACATCAATTCAGAATGACCACTTACATTTTGTTGAGATCCTCATTGATCTTGGTGGGTTCTTTTCCATCCTTCTACCAGCTTTTCATCTAGTTGTTCTCTACTGCTGGCCACCATCTCAGTAGCTCACCTTTTCTTTCCTTTTATCTCTTTCCTGATTGTTTCATCAATTTAGGTTTAATTATTAGACCAAACCTACTGCCATGCCTTGACATTGCAAAACAACTTTACTTTTGGGATTTATGAGTAGAAGAGAGGTTTGTTGGTTTGTTACTGAGTATCATGATGATAATGTGAAGAGAAGATGATGAAGATACATTGGGTTTCCCTGCATCTGCTAATAGTTTTCTTTTTTCACACTGGTAATAGCAATTGTTTTTATAAATTTCTTAATTCAGTCCAAGATAACTTGGTTAATCCATCTTTTATCACCCAATGTTACTGTTGGGATTTATGAGTAAAATAGAGATTTGTTGGTTTGTTACTGAGTATCATGATGATACTCACTATGGCATTTTGGACCACAGAGGCTGAACCTTTGGGATGGAAAAATTGACAAAATTGGGAGCTGGTTTGAATATTGTAAGCACTGAGTGTCTGGGATAGGGTATTAAAGAAAGGGAGAAATTGAGGTTAACTTTGGAGTACCAAGCCTGGGGGAATGAGCTGATGTTTGGTCATTAATTGAAGTAGGGAAACCAGAATAGTTTGTTTAAAGGACGAAGCTTAATTTGGAATATATTTAGTTTGAGGTATAGAGAAAAAATATGATTGATGTCAGAGCACCTAAGATAGAATGTCAACTGTAAAAGACACCTCCTGGGGGTGCCTGCCCAGCTCATGCTTCCTTCTCTGACTGTTGCCTCTCTTGCAGTCTATTTTATACCTCTTTAATCCACTGCAATTCTTCCCTGGCTATAGCTGATGGGGCCAGGAGTGGTTACCTGATATGAGCTGGACCATTCAGAATCTCTCTCATGGGTATTTTAAATTAGGAAACATGATAATAAGCAGTCTTTTATGAGCATTGGATGAGGTGCTATAGTCTGGGGATGGAATGTAGTCATTTGGAAGCCTCTATGATGGGACCATGAGCTATGCTGTGTAAGTGGAGAGAGCCAGTCTACAGATGCAGAGAGGAACAGATGCAGGTGGGTGAATCCAACAAAGAGGAGTGGAAGGACAGTGTGATGAGGGAGAGAGAAAGTGGCTGTCTTGGTCTAATGGTTCTCTAGACCCTAGTTCCAGCTTCTTATAAAGCTTGAATATGGTTCTTACCCTTGGGATATAGAAGAAACTCTAGCTATTTTATACCAAACCTGCCTTACATTATCTTGAAGGATTTCTGTCTAATGCAACTAAACCATCAATCCCTAAAACCCAGGCACTGCCACTGATTAATTACAGGTCATGGACAAATCACTTAGCTCATTTTACAGATGGGCTTGAGTTCCTTCATCTGTAAAATGAGAATAATGCTGTTTATCTTTCAGGGTTCTATAAAGATTAAAGAATATGTCATATGAGGGCACTTAGAAAAGTGTTTGGTACTTAGTAATCTCTGTGTAAATGAGAGGTGATATTATTTTGTGAAAACAACTTGCATAGTGCCTAGAATTTGATAGGAAGCCGATGAGTATTAGTTGGCCAATACAGTCTCTTGAGTCTTCATACTCTTGTTCCTCTCTGTGCTTAGGATGCCCACTGCCATCACAGCCACTTGGCTCCCTCTCATTTAGCTTTCCCCTGGAGGTCTTCTATGGGACCTTCCTGTGTGATGACAGTTATTATCTTGCATTATTTTCTTCTTACTTCTGTATCCTCCTCTAAATTTCGAGATCCTTAAAGGAAATCGTATTTTTCTTGGTATCCTCAATTCATAGTGATAAATTCCATGCACGACCATCTTTATAAATGTGTGATGAAGGGATGGATAGATGGCTGGATGGATGAGTGGAGCTTAGGGTCAAAGATATCATTTACCAAAAGAAGATACTTAAAAAGTCATAGGTGTGGACGAGATTATAGGGGAGTGTAACATGTGAAGAGAAGACACAACGTGGGAAGGGGTGGGCTCGGAGGAGGCAGCTTTCCTGAAAAAGAAGACAGAACTAAGAATAGGTTATATGAAGGAGTGAGAGAGTGCAGAGGTGCAGAAATCAGGAAAGGAGAACATGGGGAATTTAGGGAGCAGTCAGAGTGGCAAACTCCATAGAATCAGGGAAGAAGATGATTCAGACAAACCCTTTGTATGTTGCAATCCAGAGGCCATTAATGAGATCTGTGAAAGCAGATTCAGAAGGCCAGCTAAGGGGAAAGCCAAATTATAACATATTTGTGTAGGCAGTAAGTATACACTCTTCCTTCGGGATTTAAATGAGAAATGAGGAGGAAAGAGTTATGACAAAAATGTTTGTTAGTATAAGGGACACTGGAGCAGATATTAAGCCACTTATATTTTCATCCTGCTCTTCCTTTGAGTGAGTGGCTCTCCCAACTTTTTTCCTGTTGCATAAAGAAATGCTGTACTTGCTCTCTTCTACAGTTGCCATTTTCCTCAAGTTTCTCCTCACTTAATGTTTGGTAAACAAGTTTTTATTCACCACTGTATACAGCATTTATGATTTTATATACTGGGTGTTCTATTTCTGTCAATTTTCCTATAGAAGTTGTTGTGGATTGAATTTTGTCCCCCACAAAAGCAATGTTCAGGTCTCAAGTCTTGGTCCTGTGGGTTTGAACCCACCAATAATTAGAGTCTTTGACCCTTTGAAGATATTATTAAGTAAGTGTGCCCAAAGTGAATGAGAGTGGGCTTTTAACATGTCTGTAGTCTATATAAGCAAAGAAAAATGGACACAGGTAAAACACCCAGAAACTGGAAGTCAACAGAACCCAGAAGAGAAAGAAGATGCTGCCACGTGCGTTGTCATGTGACAGAAAAGCCAAGGAACCACCCCAAACTTCTAGCCAGCCAGGAGATACCAACCGAGGAGGAAGCAAGCATTTCAGCCTCGGAAACAGTGAGCCAAGAAATCCCTGTTGTTAAGGCAACTAGTTTTACAGTGTTTGTTTTAGCAACTGGGAAACTAAAACAGAAGCTCATCCATCCATCTTTCTATCCATCCATCCATCCATCCATCCACATGTCCAGTGTTCATGTATTCATATGTCCATTCTGCCATAAATAAATATTTATCAGGCTACTCTCGATGTCCAGGCACTACTTTAGAAGTTTTAGGGAACCAAGACATTCCTCCAGGAATCTGCAATCTAGTTGAGAAGATTAAAGCACACTGGCTGCCTTTCCTGGAGTTTTCTTGTTTCATTCTTTTGGAAGTTGCAGCTACCCCTTGGTACTCCAGATTCCCTGATGATACAGTTGCCCCCAGGAATTATATACCCTGAGCTAAGACCCACAGCTAGGGATTTATGGTTTTGGACCATCCCAGAGCTCACCTAATACCACCTAGAAACCCCAATCCAGAGGAGCAAACCAGAGCCCAAAGGCAACAGGCTGTGTGGTATGGGAGCCTGTCTGCCAGAAGTCTGTGTACATTATTCATAAATTGCCATTTGCAGTTAAAGAGACAGTCTGCCCTCTGACATCTCCAAGGAAGTTCATGATTTGTTGGCTACATCAGAAGAAACATAAAACTAAATAGTAATATAACCCCCTGGAGGGATTTTTTTTTTTTTTTACATAATATTAGAACCTCGACAAATAGTTTCCCTGAAATAAAAACTTTGGCAAACACTCAACTGAAATGTTTGAGAAGTAAAACCATTCATGTTTTGATGTTAAGAGATTTGAGTCTTGGCCAGTCTTCTAAATACCAAATTTTGAAAAAATTCCCAAATAGAAAGGAATAGGAAGGCTGTGACTCAACCAACACAACAGCAGCAGTTCTGACCACAGGCTTAGGGACCACAGTCTATTCTGACCTCTCCCTCTTTGTTCCTCTCTCACACCACCAAACAAGAACTGACACTTCAATTTGTGATTCTTTACGGTGGGAAGGGAATAAATATGTTGAATCTTCAGTATTAACATATGATCTTACTTGTACAATTTAGGAGTGAATTTGGTTATAAATAACAGAAAAACCAACTATGAGAAACTTAAGCTACTGGGTAGGACTTTACTTTCTTCATATAACAAGAAATATAGAGATGGGCAGTCTGAACAAATATAGAGCTGCTCACCATGTTGTCAGTTTCTTTGTATCTTTCTGTCCCATCATTCTTAGCATATGGCCTTGAGTTTCCTATTTGCAAGACTGCTTCCAGGCAGGAAGAAGGAGGAATGCCAAAAGCCTACTCCTGGAGAGGCTTTATCTTTTTATTTGTAAAGTGAAGTGCTTCTTAGGGGCTTCCACTTACATCTGCTTAACTGGAACATAATCATTCCTGGGTGGAAGGTGGCTAAGGAAATGAACTACATAAGCTTTTCAACACCCATGGTAGAGCAAGGTAAGGAAAAAGTGATTGGGATTGGGCATTTTAGTAAGGCATTCTACAGTGCCTGCTGCAACACTCTGGAAACTATTTTCGAATTTTTTAAGTGCGAGAATGAATCCCAAATATTAATAGCTGGCCCAAGAGCAGCTGTTGCACAAAATGGTATCTCAACAGGACCTTTTATAATGTTTTATTAAGAAGCAATGTTTCAGTAACAGTCAGAACTAGGGAAGGAAGAAGATGGTAGAAAAAGGGCAAGAGCAGTGTCTCTCTTCCTTTTCCTGGAAAATGGAGTTGCCTCTGACTTCACCTCCTCCTGATAACTTCTGGAGCTGGGGAGTACAGATGAGGACCTCCAGCTGTTTTGGCCCCTGATAAAAAGTCTAAAAGGAGCTGTCACAAAAGTTTATTCCAATGTAAGTGCCATGTGGGGGTGCAATGCCTGCTTGGGGTCACGTGTTATGGGAAGAGAATGGCCAATTTGGATATAGAGGCATTTGCTGCCCTGCTTGGAAGGTCTCAGTAACAGGTGCCAGCCCACTTTCCTGCAGGTCTGCATTGTGTGTTGAGGGCAGTGGATCATTCGATTACCTAAGTCTCAATCCTCCATTTTGGATTAGGTAGTTAATTTGTCATAGCCAGGGAATCCAGTGGTTAAAATGTGAGTTTCCTCCTAGATGAGCAGCTCTGTTGTCCACCTACCTCTCCTCCCCCCTATTCCCACTTGCCCAGTGAGCTCATGACAGAGCAAGGAGGAATTCCTGAGCCTCCTTCCCGGGCTCCCAAAGTCAGCACTCTTAGCTGTCTTCCTTTAGCTGAAACCAGGTTTTCTTTATTGAAATAATCTACCTCTAGGAGATGATGTTTTGTGGGGGAGATGATGCCCCTCAGTGAGAGGAGAAAGAATACTCAGTCAGTATAAACCTGGCTGAGAAGAACAGAACTTAGGACTTGTGGCAGTTGGGTCAGGTTAGAGATAAAGAGCTTCAATCTCTTTAAGATAACTGGCATGATTGTTTGCCTGCCCATTTCATGAGATCCTGAAAACAGTGGACCATAAACCAAAGGCTCTTAAGTAAAGCAGAATCGTAGGCTTCATTCCAATTGTGTTAATGGGCAGCTTCTCTCTGAGAGAAATAAATGGAAGAGTAAAGGCAGAGAAGGAAGTAACAACTGAGACAGCGCTAAGCAAGAGCCATATGATTTACTCTTCACAATAATCTTATGAGGTAAGAAAAATCTACTGAGAAAACTGAGGCTCAGGTAGGTTGTGCAATTGTGGTTAGTATCACACAGCTGGTGAGGGGCAGGTCAGGATTTGAACTCTGGACTGTCTAATGACAGACTCTTTGCTGAACCACCTTTCAGAGTCCCCATCCAGCTAGATGGTAGGGCACTCCTAAAATTAGAAGTCCCCCAGCCCACGCAGGCTGGAAGTCTCTAAGAGACATTTGGATGGAGGGGTGATGAAGAAGTGCCCTTTGTCCCTCAGAACAAAGCCACCAGGAAGTCAGTCCTTTCAGATGTCAATATTTCATACTGACCAAAGCGGCTACAGAGTTCAGCTAATGTCACTTTCCTAGCTCCATCTGGAAGCTCTTCAGAGACATAACTTCATTCAAGCCAAATGTAATTAAGAATTTGATTTGATTAAAAAACAAATCAAAGGAGAGAAATGAGATTTCTCCTCATTCCCTTCCTTTCTTCACAAATAGGGTGCTCATTAACAAGATGTGTGCATAAGACCGGAGACCAGGTCAAGGAAATGACTCCTCCTTCCTCCCCCACGCCCACTCTTTCTAAAGAGCTATGGCTAAGGGTGAGGTGGAAGGGGCATGAGGGGTGCATTCCCCCAAGAACTCAGTCAATACAAGCTAGGGATTTAAACAATTCTAATTTGGCTTCCACATACTAGCAAAACACAGCAGCTGCACAGCCTCTCCAGGAATTAGACGTCCACTTAATTAAAGCATGGCCGGGCGTGAGGTGTTTCCCAGGGAGAGAGACTCAGTAATACTGGGTACTAGTCAAATTAGACCTACTGCCAGGGGAAACCTGTGGTTAGGAGGGATCACCAGCTTGTGTCTGTCCAGGGAGATGTGGCCCTGAGCCAATTCTGGTTAAAAAGAGCAGGAAAAAAAGTAGGGTGGGAGGAAAGGATTCGCAATATTGTATTATTGGCCATGACCCAAATCATCTGCCTCTGACCTACTCCAGCTTATTTCAGAGACTCTAATGAGAATTGTGTGGTGAGCTTTTGTAAAGGGCAATTCAAAATGAGAACAGGCAGGTCAAACACTGTGTGGGCTGCTCCTCTCAGATTTCTTTGCAGACACACCCTCTTGCCTACTCCTCCATTTGTGGGAATGCTTCTTTATTCATTTTTCTGAATCTGCCTCTTTCCCCTCTTTAAAGAAGCCCTGTAGAAGTGTGTATGCAAACTGAGCTAAGCTGGAGCTAGAAACCATTTTCCAGTGTTCCCACAGAGTCAAATTCCTGCAGAGTCCCTCTCTCTTCTCCCTCTCCCTCCAAGTTAGTGAAGAGAACTGGGACTTAAAAGGAAAACTCCAGAACTCGAGACTATCACAGGATGGGAACTGAAGCATGGGCCCTAGGGCTAAGATGATTCCAGGGTTTGATTCAGCTGTTCAACAATGCTATCAAGTGCCTGAGTTCTTTCCATCTTTCCACTCTGTCATCCTGAGAATATTGGCTTTGTCTTAGTGTTTGGTGTCTTATGTATGCAAGAGGGCTGCTGAAGGTCCTAACACCAAGTCTATAATCAAGGCAGGAAAGTGGGTGGAAGAAGTGATATGAGCCTGTCTGTTTCATTTTATCAGGAAAGCGAACTTCTCTGAAATCCCAGAAGAGTCCTGACTGTATTTCATTGACCCAAACTGTTCAGATAAAAATCAGAGTTCCATTTAAAAGAGAGAAAGGGTGAATGGATATTGAATAGGTAACGAATAGTGTGGTTCATAGGTGCTTGGACTAGTGAGTAAGCAGCAGAGTCTAGTAAGGAAAATAAAAGCCACCATAGGTAGGCCAACAGAGGGAATTCAATACAGGGATTTTGTTGTTGGACAAGAAATGACAGAAGGGCCAAAGGAGCCAAAAAGAGGAAAATGAGGTTAGCTACACATTCGGAACTGCAAGAAGTCACTACCAACCCGAGGCAGTAGCTGCAGAATATAATATGTTGTTACCGCAAACTCAAGATTGACAAACTGTTGGGCTGCTGGTACATCTGTTGCTGCTTTCCCCGCCTTACAGGAAGGCAGGAGCCTGTGCTCTTGTTGACTGTGCAGGGGCCTGCGGACCTGAAGACTTCCACATGGACGGTGCTGCTGCTGGAGCCAGAACCCATGAGCACCCAGCTACCGAAGCTGCTGTCACTACTGGCCAGGAGACCAGGAGTGCCCCCTTGCCTGTTACTGCTATTGCCACTGCTGATCCCAGAGGCAGAAGGAACAAAAGACTGACTTCTCCCTTTCTTCTCCTTTTGGTCAGGCCAGAGTCTCCTATTGGCAGAATCTAACTGGAAGCCAGCTGCTGTGGGAACTGAGCTGGCAGACATTGTTTGCAGGCTTCCAGCCCCTTGTGATAAAGAGAGCACCAATGGCTGGAAGGCAAGAGACACATGATGCCACAGGCATAACCTTCCTGCAGTGGCTGAAGCTGGAAGCCTGTAAGGAAGCTCAGGTGATACGTTGTTCTCTGCCTGCACTGACCTGTTGAGGAAATGGAAGGACAGATGAGAAGACTAACCCAACTTTAAACTCTACTCCAGTGGGAAATCCAGAAGTAATTTTCTTGATTATGTGTCCAAAGAACTAGGTTCAAGATAAAAATATCCCTTCATTTAGTTCTACTCCAGAAGACTAGGAAGTCTCAAGTTACGTAGATTTTTTTTAAATGTTTGCTGTACACACTGTCTTATGTTTGCTGTCAGATTGAGAATACATAAAAGGATAAGGACCCTTCTCAAAGACTGGTTCAGGCTGAAGGATCTGTGTCGGTGGACAAAAGCTGTAGAAGAATTAGTTTGCAATTTCCCAGCAGTGGTGGGTGTCTTAGACAGGAAATCATAATGAGCTCATCTGGTCATATTTGCACTCTAATGTCAGTTGTGACCCTCTGGTAGTGAACACAGGTACACTGGAGGGAGATGCACAGATTCTACATTGAGAAACCTTAGGTTTAGTGTAGAGTATCTAGTTCTAGGACATGAGTGGACAGAGGTGTTTGTACTTCTATTTCCACCTATATTTGGATATTGGGAAACCCAGAGTTTGAAATGTCACCTGTAGGCAGGATATAGGGATGAGAGGGTAGGTATATAGGTCAGAACCCTCAAGTAAGCAGTCCTAGGAGCTCCTGGGGGACTTCCCTGTGATCTTGGCCTCTTTAAAAAGCACACCTGGAAAATCTGAGCACTCAGGCCCAGAGGCATGACAGAAAAGTGCAGTGGGATTGAACAAGTGTCCACAGCTGCTCTTTGGGGCCGGGTGGGAAGAGCAGAGCAGGAACTCATAACATTAACAGTGGCCCTTTATGTCTGTGGAGCACTTTATGGCTTACAGATTTCTATACATTTGACAAGTAATCTCACATGGTAGTCATGCCAGGAGTTATCGTTTCTATTTAAAAAAGGGAAACGCAGGATTGAAGACATTAAACAGACCCTTTAAAGATCGCCCAGGTAAAAGCAAACTGGTTGGCATTTGTGTTAGTTAGATTCAGTTGTCAACTTGGCCAGGTGAGCATACCTAGTTTTGTTGCTGCGGACATAAGCCAATGTTACGTGAACCTCATCTGTTGCTAATTACATCTGCAGTCAGCTAGGAGGCTTGTCTGCTGCAATGAGTGACGTTTGACTTAATTGGCTGGTACTTAAATGAGAGAATGCAATGTAGCACAGCCTAAGCAGCTCGGCATTCCTCATCTCCACACTCGCAGCTCAGCCCAGGCCTTTGGAGATGCAGAAAGAAGTCACCCCAGGGAAAGTTGTTGGAACCCAGGGGCCTGGAGAGGAGACCAGCAGAGACCATCCTGTGCCTTCCCACATAAGAAAGAACCTCAGTGGAAAGTTAGCTGCCTTTCCTCTGAAGAACAAACAAAATAAATCCCCTTTTATTAAAAGCCAATCCATTTCTGGTGTGTTGCATTCCGGCAGCTAGCAAACTAAAACAGCATTAAAGTATTTTTTTTCTTAGCTGGAATGGAATGTATATTAGAAATAACACCAATGTAGGAGTTAAAAAGGTTATTGTTTAACCTAAAGCTTGCAAACACAAGTCTGTGAGGAAATGCAAACTTGAGCTTTCAAGATCTGGAACTTCAATAGAAAGCTGAGATATGCAGAAAAAGCACAACATGTGTGGAAGAGACTTGCTTAAGGGAAATCAACATCCTAGCGTTAAAACTATTTACTTCCCTGAACTTGTTTTTGCATTATATAGCTTTTGCATGCAAACAACCTTTATTACCTTTCTTTCTAGTATATAATTTTGTACTTGGCTGAAAATAAACTTGTCTGAAGACTGATGTCTCCGGATCCCCTGATCCCAGTCTCTCTCTCGTTTTACTTTAACATTCCTTAGGGTCATAGCTGCGGCCAACACACCAACACAAACATTACAGCACTGCTAAACTGTCCTTCTCCTGGATATTCATGATATTACTAGAGATAAACTGAAGCAACTTAAAGCAATTTGAAAACAGTAGCCCATCTCTGAGCAATCAAGACTTCTGACCAGGTTTGCCCAGTGGACAGAATCATGACTAAAGGAAAGAGTGCTAAGGGCACATGCCCAGGAGGAAGAGACCACACATCTGTCTCAGCTCTGTGACCAGCTGGTGTGTAATGTTAGCCAGGCATCATCTCTTTGGTCTTCAGATTCCTTATGCATACAATGAAAGGGCTGATCTTTCCTAATTCTAAAATGATTTGATGGCCCTGTTTGCTATTCTTTATAAAAAAAAAAAGCCCCCTGTTATAGTTTGCTGGCTACTGGATGGCAATATACCAGAAACTCAGCGGCTTTTAAAAAGGGGAATTTAATAAGTTGCAAGTTAACAGCTTTTAGGCCGTGGAAATGTCCCCATTAAAGCAAGTCTATAGAAATGTCCGATCTAAGGCATCCAGGGTCAGATACCTTGATTCAAGAAGGCCGATGAGGTTCACGGTTTCTCTCTCAAATGTAAAGGCACATGGTGAACGTGGTCAGGGTTTCTCTCTTGGCTAGAAGGGCACATGGTGAACATGGCGCCATCTGCTAGCTTCCTCTCCAGCTCCCCGGGAGGTGTTTTCCTTCTTCATCTCCAAAAGTTGCTGCCTGGTGTTCTGAGGCATTCTTTCATCCTTCTCTGTTCTCTCTGAATCTCCTGGCTTTCTTTCTTGTCATTCTCTAGCTTTTACCAAAGTGCTTCTTCTTTTCCAGTAAAACCAACCAAGACCTACGTGGAATGGGTGGAGACACATCTCCACCTAGTCAGGTTTAATACCCACACTGATTGAGCCACATCTCCATGGAGATAAGCTAATTAAACTTTCCAACATAACAGTACTGAATAGGGATTAGAAGAAATGGCTGTCTTTATAAAATAGGATTAAGATTAAAACATGACTTTTCTAAGGTACGTAAATCATTTCAAACCAGCACATCCCCTGAAAGACAGAAAAAAATAATGCTCAATATTTCCTTGCTGCTTACACACTTTGTAAAAAATGGCCGTGATGAATTAGGCTTATACAGGGAGGCTATGGTTAAAGTCACTCCAACCTGTATTGTTATCACTAAATACTACTAATACTAATAGTTCTTCACAGATTTGGCATTGTTCTAGATGTTTTTATGTGTGTTATCTCCAGTCCTCCCATGTGTTCTGCAAATTTGGTGTTCAATTTTCTATTGCTGTGTAACAAACTCCCCCCAACCCCAACTTAATGCCTGTGCATCTAGAATGGCACATTTACTTGTCTGGTGGTCAATGCTGACTTTTGGCTGAGAGCCCAGTGGGGGGCATTGACAGAATGTGGCCTCTCCATGTGGCTTGGGCTTCACAGAGCATGACACTGTATGATCAAGCCTTGGCAGATAAAGAGGCTCACTTCTTTTACATTCTTATTGGTCAAGCAAGTCTCTAAGGCTGGCCCAGATTCAAGGGGAAGGAAATTAGACTGCACTTCTCGGTGGGAGGAGTAGCAGAGATTTGGGGACCATCTTTAATCTACCACAGTAGGTATTATGAGCCCCATTGGACATATCTTACACAAAATGAACTTGCTCAAAGCCATCCAGTGAGCAACTGCCAGAGTTGAACACAGGCTTGCTGACTCTAAATCTGATATTCTTATACAAATTATATAGAGAGATGATTTTAAGATCTATACGTGTGTGTGTGTGTGTGTATATATATATACACACACAATACCTATATACAAGCATGAAGATAAAAATACATAATATATATATATTAAGCCCATGCTTCTAACCAACCTCATGATCTTGTGGTTATTTGGGGAGTGGAGAATCCTCTGGGTGAGCTGATCACCTCTCCTGGCTATTTTGTTGTTGTTGCAGTGATTTCCCACAGCCCTACTCAAGACAAATGGGTTCCTTCTTTACAAAACAGAAGGCCAATCCTTCCAGGTCTCAATACAAAAGAGGGGCAGCCCCCTCCTCAAATGCTGAGAGATTTTGTTAGGGTTGAGTGCTTGCTGGTTCCTGAATCAGCTATCAGACTTGGCCTAGAGCCTGACACCTTAAATATCAGACTGGAGGGAACCGTGGAGGACACTGCATTGTACAGAGGGGAAAACAGAGACTCCGAGACTCCGAGTGGACTTAGCTCAGGGTCCACAGCTAAGTTAGAGATGAGACCAGGTCTGGGGCTTGAACACCTAGCCACAATCTACCCAACTGCCCTCTTGAGGACAGAAAGCTGTGTCCCTGAACTGCATGGGCACACTTTACATCTCCACTCCCTCTTGGACATTCCTTCCCCAGCCAAAATTCAACTTGCTCAAAGTAGTAAGTAGAGTGAGGGACAGAACAGCAGAGAATGGCAAAGGATGCCTGGAAATTCCTCTCTTGCTGGAAGCCTTCTTTCCTTGAGGAAAGGGTGTGGGGAGGGAATGGAAGAGAGGCGATGTTAGCCAAATTTTTCCAGAGAAATAGAACAACATATATATAGAACAACATATGTTGTTTTGTATATATCTATATATCTATATCTATATCTATATCTGTATATATAAAGAGATTTATTAAAGGAATTGGGTCATGTGACTGGGGAATGGCAAATCCACATTTTGTAGTACAGGCTACCTGTTGAAAACTCCAATGAAGGTGAGATTGAATTTCCCAGGAGAAATTGGTAGGCTGAAGTAGAGGAAGGGATTCTTCTTTCTGAGTTCCAAAATCCTCATTTCCAGCTTTAGGCCCTCCACCTGACTGGATGGGGAGGCTCCCCTCATCACTGAGGGCAATCTTCTTTGTTGATTGTAGATGCAATCAACCATAAACACAATCAACTGATCAGAGATGCTAATCCATCTATGAAATAGCCTCACAGTAAAAATCAGGTCAGAGCTTGCTCGACCAAACAACTGGATACCATAAGCTAGCCAAGTTGATACATGAAATTAACCATCACAGCCACCTACAGGGCATTGCTAAGCGACCCAGTCAATGAATGCTTCCTATTGGTGCCTTGTATCAATATAGAGAGGCCCTAATTATCACTGGCCAGATTCCAGCTGTGTGAGGATAGTGGCTGCCATTTAGATCCCCTTAGGAAATACTTGGTTCAGCCTTCCCTGGTGTACTTCAAACCTGTGTCCATCCATTGCATGCAGGCTTTGGGACCCATGAGTGGCCCCTGGGAGAGAAAGAGATGGACTGCTTAGCCTTGTCTTCTTTTTCCTTGTCTCACTGCTTCAAGGCTCATCTCCATTCTCCCTGCAGAGTCTTATAAGTTGTTTTCCCCCACTGCCACCCCCTCAATCCCAGCATCGAGGTTTGAGGAATATTCATTGTGCAAAACTTTGCTGGGGGTGGGCGGTGGGGTGGGGAAATGTTCTCTTAAAGCACAGGAAGATAGCAGAGCCCCGTGGGCTGGCAGATGAACCTTCAGTACCGGGAGCTGTTTAATTTCAGGGAACCTCAGTGATACTACTTTGCCATCAGGATGGAATCCACATCTTTAGCTTGTCTCCCCCAATCATTTCTTCTGCGTTTTCATCTTTCTCTTGTCTCTATTGCCTCTACTGCCCTATTCTGCCACCCTTCCATATTCTCCTATTCTAAGTTCCCTCAATGTGCTGTGTTTTTCACAGCTCCATGCATTTGCAGGTATGGTCCTCTCTGCCTGGAACATCCTTACCACCCTTCTCCACCTCTGCTGCCTCGATTTGCCTTCAAGATTCAGCTCAAGCTGAATTATTATTATTAAATTAACATTATTATTACATGTGTTAGTAATTGCCAAGCACCTGGAACCATGCCTGGTTCTTGTACTGTTTAAATGTGTGTCATTATTAGATTTAGCATTCAGATTAGTGATTTACCTCACTCACTCACTCAACAAATGGTCAAAGGACACCGGCCACGTGCCAGTTACTGTGCTAGGTGCTAGGATGCAGGGTACAACGTGGACACGGTTCTGTGGAGCACATATTTCATGAGGTGACAGAAACAAATCCCAGCAAGAAGAGAAATATATAAAATAGATTATTTTAAATGGTGGTAATAAGAAGAAAAAACAAACAAGTGACCAACACAGAAAATGACGAGTGGGCTCTCCTTTGGATGGCGAATGTTACAGCTTGCTAAAGCTGCTGGAATGCAATATGCCAGAAATGAATTGGCTTTTACAAGCAGACTTATTAAGTTATAAGTTACAATTCTAAGGCCACAGAAATGTCCAAACTGAGGCATCAGCAAGAGGATACCTTCACGAAAGAAAGGCCAATGACGTCTGGGGTCCGTCGGTCACATGAGAAGGCACATGGTGACGTCTGCTGGCCTTTCTCTCCTGGGTTGGTTTTAAAGTGGCTCTCAGCACCTGAGGGTCCTTCTGGCTTCTTCTGGGGCGTTTCCTTTTTCTCTTAGCTTCTCTTGACTCTGCGCTCTCTCCAAAATGTCTCTCCCTTAAAGGCCTCCAGCAAGCAGATTGAAAACCACCTTGAGTGGGCAGGCTCACATCTCCAAGGAAACAACCTAATCAAAAGGTCCCACTGATTGGATTGTCTCCCACAAGATTGGATTAAAAGAACAGAGGCTTTTCTGGGGGGTACATAACAGATTCAAAACAGCCCAGGTAGCTAGGGAGGGTCTGGGGAAAACATATGAGCTGAGATGTGATGGAAGAGAAGGAAACAGTCATACTTACGAGAATAGGGGAAGAACATCTTAAGGAGAGGGAGTAGCAGGGCAAAGGCTCTAAATTAGAAAGAGCCTGGTGTGGTTGAGGGAGTGGAGGAAGGAGAAAGGATTTAGTGCAGAACAAGGTAGAGTAAGGCAAGGATGAGGCTGGAGAGAGATGAGCTTGTTTAGTGTTCCTTAGCCTTCCAGCCTGGGGTTGGCTGGGAACAGAATAATGATCTATAAATACTTAATGAATAATGGAGGGTCCACAGTAAGTTTGGCTTAAGCTTTACTTCTTGAGGAGAATATGGCGGGATAGAATAGCAGAAAAGGATGAGGGTATGGAAAATGGGGAGGGTTTCAGATGGCTAGAGATGGTACCTCCATATTTATGAAAAGTTATACAATATATCGTTGCCCTGACTATGCAGCTACTGCTTATGTTTGTGTTTCCAGAAGCGCCTCTGTTATGTCATTTCAAAGATGAGCTCTTCCTCTGCTTGAGGTTAACTGCCCTCCCCACCCAATTTTATTCAAGCATGTGTGTAACTGATTTGCTCAAAGTGAATGTAATGTTAGATTAATTTTTTTTGCAGTCAATAGTTTTATGAGTAGATTCTCTTTGCTTCTACACTGAAGCTGTTTACTGAATTGTTTCTGGAAAACAAAACCACAACCTTGGCTTATTTCACAGTTCATTTTTTTTTAAACAAAAAGGGAATATTTAGTCTCTTCTTAGGTTGGCAGCTCAGCAAATTACAGCAGAGTGTTTGCCGTGGTTTGGGGGTCCCTCTTCCTGTCCCTGGTGGGGGCGCAGATGTTGGAACATGGAAGGAGGGGGTGTGTGTCCCTGAACAGGCAGAGGCAGAGGAGGTTTCTGAATGAGAAGAGGCAGGTGGCTTGGCCTGGGGGAGGGCAGAGGAGAAGGTGCCAAGAGAAACAGGATTTGGGGGTGGCTCCCATGACAGAAACACTTCAGGGCCAAAGGGAAAGGGGGGCATTAAAAAAAAAAAAAGAGAACCATGCTTGTGATGATTGTAAGTTAGCACGTTGGAATCTGAAATAGTCTAAGCTTTGCTGCTCCTTATTTATGACCCTGTATTTTTCCAAGAAGAATTTTGGGACACATTTAAGCTGCTCATCACATGCTGAGGAGCTTTAAAAAAACAAAACAAAACAAAAACTGATCTCTAGTCCTCTCCTAGAGATCCTGAGGTTCTGGCCTGGACACCAGAGTTGTTTTATTTTTTTTGTGCATGGTCCGGGATTCAAACCCAGGTCTCCAGGCATGAAGGGTGAGCATTCTACCACCAAAGTTTCCCCAGGTGCCTAATTTACTCTGAGTTTTTAAATCAATTACATGCACAAGACCCATGCTGGGGTTGCTCTGAGACATGCTGAGCAGAGAGGAGTAGACTGCTCTGTGTGAAGCTGGGGAAAATAGGGCCCCAGGTATCAATCTGGATTTGAGAGGCCACCACAGACTTCTTCACCAAATTCATGGCTTGGATAATCAGGCCCCAAGCTCCAAAGATGGAGTAGAGAGTGGTGGTGAAGAGTCAGGCCGCCCGGCTTTGGACTCCAGATGTGCTGCTGACAAACTTTGTGACCCTGGCCACGCTACTTAACATCTCTGGGCCTCAGTTTTCTCATCTATAAAATGGGTATGGTTGTGGCAACTACATCCTGGGGTTATTGTGATGTTTAAGGGAGATGATCCATGTAAATAATTCAGAACAGTACCTGACATGTAGCAAATGTTCAAAAATGTTACCTATTATTAATATTGTCATCTGCCCTTCTGATGAGGCCAAATGCAGGTTTTTGCATGCTGAATTTCCTCAAAGCAAAGGATGCTTACAATGAAATTTAAATTTCATATACTCCTACCTGGTGTCTCCTGGTTTATTCCAATGGCATGGGGTGGGGCGTGGGCATTCATTTGTTTAAAAACCTCCCAGATGTGCAGCCTCGGCTAAGAAGCAGTCTTGGGGTCTGATTTTGTCTCACCCACTCTCACTGAACTCCCAGGTAGCAATCTTACCTTTACGTTTACCTTAGAAAAACCAACTGTTCCCATTTCCAGGCAACTGTCCTTTTGCTTTCATGCTTTTTAAAATTTCTTCAGGATAAACCTGGATTATTACTTTTATTTAATTGTTTTTATTTCTAATGAACATTTTTCCTGGTTTTAAGAACCTATGTTCATTTTATTTCCCACTGAGAGCTAAATAATGTGAATATTATATTACATTATCACCAACCTTTTGTTCATACATATATGCATGTATAAATATAATTTTTTTAATTGCAAGAATACTTTTGAATTCTACTTCTTTCACTTAACTATATCATAAGCACAGACTCAAATCCAAAGTATTTTTGAAAGCATAAGGATTTTTCCTTAGTTCATTATTCTGATGTATCTCACTGTGTTTCACTGTTCTCTGTGTTCTCTTCCACGCAGACATGAGTTCAGGCAGGTGCTGAGAAAACCAGGCTAAGGATAAAAATGGAAAAAGGGTCCATTTTTGTCCTCTCCAGGCATCCCCTTCCCAAGAGTAAGCAGGGAGAGCCTGGCTATACGGTGCCAGCCCCACGGCAGGCCAGGTGGGGCCAGATGAGGAGGGGAAGGAAGCCACAGGTGTTGGCGGGAAGGAGGCCGAAGGCTTCCTGCAGCTGCTCAGCCACCTGGCTGGACAGCTGTTCTCTGTATCTGGGAGCTTTGTAAGTCAAGGGCTGCCTGACTTATCACAGCCTCTCCGGGAGCCACAGAACGCCAACATGTCTGGACAAGAACCTGTCAATTCCATTGAACAACTGTTGTGGTTCGAGGAGGGGGCTGAGGAATTGGGGTTGGGGGTGTGGAATTGCCAAGATGGTTGTTTATAGTGAATGCTCCATTTAGACAAGAATCCAACCAAATGTACCCACAGTCCCTGATTCAGCTGGGTGGGCTAGTTGAGGGGTCGGCTAACCACAGAGTGTAAGCCAAATCCAACCCCCTGCCTGATTTGTACATTGAGCTAAGAATGTTTCTTTTTTTTTTACAAATGAACATCTGCAATCGATTTCATGATGGAGAGCACTAACTTTGAACCCCAATTAAGAAAAATGTTATTCCCCCCAAATGAAATTCCATTCTCTTGTTAGTAAATCTGTGCTACAAAAAAACATACTCAATTATTATGATCATATTTTGAATTTCATCAATAAAAAATGCTTGGAAATTTGTTTTCTATCTTTTGCTGTAAGTACTACATTACAGCCTTGATTTTTTTTGGCTTGTTTGTTTTTTTTTACAGCTTTAACTTTGCTTCTGAGTTAGTACAGCCTAAAATGTGTACTCTCTCGCCCTCACCAGAAAAAGTTTGCTGATACCTAGTCTAGTCTAGTGGTTCTCAAACATCAGAAAAACCCAGAAGGCATTTTAAAATACAGTGTGTTAGGCTCTCCTCAGAGGGTTTTTGATTCTGTAGGTGGCAATAATTTGCATTTCTAGCAAGTTCCCAGGTGATGCTGATACTTTGGGAACCAGCTGCTCTAATCAGCAGCCAAGGAACATTTGAATAGGAGGTGATACCCCCATACAGTGGTCACCAGCTGGGACACTAGAATCAGAGCTGGGCCCTATCCCTATTCTGCACTTACTGACTCTGGGATCTTGGGTGTGTTGTTTATCTTTCTTGAGCCTTCACTTCCTCATTTGGAAAATGGGAAAAAAGAAAGTGACTTGCTCATAAGGGTTGTGAAAATTCAAATGAAATCCAGCTTGTAACGCTTTTGACACACATTAGCTATTTTCTTAATCCCTGCCCTCAGAAAATTTACAATTTGGGGCAGTGGAAATTAGATCGACTTTACTGAGAGATATATAATTGAGCACAGAGTGGAAGAGGAAAATCAGGGCAGCAATCTGGGAGGACTTCCTGTAGGAAGAAAGAAATGAGCTGATGTGAAAAAGAGATGGGAAGGCAAAGGGGACAACTTATGGGTGGCGTGGAGATGGGAATGTGATTGACGTGCTTTTTGGATAGAGAGGAATTTGGATTGCCTGGTGGGTTGAAAAAGGGGCCAAGTGAAGTGGCCTGATGAGGAGGGGGCAGTGTAGAGGAATTGTGTAATTCCTGGTGTCCCCTGAGAATCCTCACTACAGATGCAGTATGTATAGCGAAGGCCATGGAGTCCTAAAAACTCATCTTTGGATTCCATTTAAACGTGGAAGACTGGGGAAGGTGAAACACCCTATTTCTCAAACCCCACCTCTACTTCTTCGGTCCGCTCAGTGGTGGGCCTTGACCCCATGTCTCTGTTCTGTTGATCCCACAAGCATTGCTTTTGTTTGGTAAGAACTGCTGCCTGGCAGAGAAGCCTTGGGAAGCTTCGCTCTGTCTTCTAAGAAACAGGAAGTCGCTATTTGCCCAAAGCAAACAAACTCACAAACTGCCTGCTTCACATTCAGTCCAAAGTTCCAGTCCCAGGAGGTGCACATGTGGGTCGAAGACGCGGGGACCCGAGCAACCAATCCTTCCCCCTCCCCCCCTCCTCCCCCGCCACATAAACAGTGGGCACAGTTTCTCAGTCATGACTTGCAGGAAGCCTGAGGTAAGTGACCCCCCATGGTGTATAGTCCCTGGGCTGAGTTTCTTCCCCAGACAGCGATTATTCCCACGTGAAGTTCTTCTTCCCGCAACATCAGCAAAACCACATGCCCTGCTTCTTTCCCCCACCAAGAGGGAAGGAGGGAACGAAGATGCATTGCCAGCCCACTGCCTGCCTTGCCCTGTGCTTGGCACCAGCCTTGCCTCGGCTGTTTTGTTTAAGTCCAGCAACAACTCTGCCGAGTAAGTCCTATTGTCTGCCTTTTACGAACGAGGAAAGGCTGAGGCTCTGGGAGGACCATGCACCTGCTAATGTCTGCTTTCCCTCCTTGACCACCTTTTAAACATTTTACCTTAATTCTCTACAAATGGAGCTTTGCAGTGTTTCTGTAGCAGACGCAGTTCGTGGGACTAAAGGAATGGTCATCCTGTCCTGCTGTTGCAGGGCTTGGTGGAGAAACCTGGGAGAATAGTGCCCCCCCTGGAGAACATTCCAGACACAAAGAACACTGACAAGGCCACAGACAGGAAATCCACAAGATTCACTATTGACCTTATTCCGCTACATGCAACGCTGTGTGTAAGCAAGGCAGAGGAAGGCCGGGGCAGGCGGATCTGGGGAAGACATCTCCTACCTCCTGGTTCGGTGAAGAAGGCTTGTACCTAACCTGGACTTACATACATATTCAGAGCTTTATATTCATTCTATTCGTACTGCCTAGTGTTCATCTGGAGCCAGAATTCTTGGGTTCACATCCCGGCTCTGTGTTAACTACTTGTGTGCCCTTTTGGTGCCTCAGTTTTCTCATTCTGTAGAATGGGCACTGTGTCAATTCCTACCTTGTGGGACAGGAAAGTTCTGACAGCAGTGCCTGGGTCACAGGACCCTAGCCCTCAGGAGCTGCAGCAGTGCAGGAAGGACAGCAACCCCTCCGGCCAGCAAGGGGTGGCCAATCCTGACCAAACCCACCCAGCTCCATGGCTCCAGGCCCCAGGCCCCAAGCCCATGTCAAGACCAGAACAGATCAACTGGGCCTGACCTTGGTAGGACTAAATTTTTCTTCCTGACAGATATTTGGCTACTGTAGTGAGACCTCTCAGGCCAAACCCTTTCAGTCTGCAATTGTTCCAACCAATTAACTGTTGATGAGTCTTCACTTTAGATTGGTTTCTTCATCCAGCCTTCAAGAAGAAAAGCAGAAACTGCAACCAAGAGTGCAAAGAGAAAAAACAATAACAACAGCAAAAAGTGGACTTTATCCCTGTCTCCTCAATCTTTATAACCACCCCCTCTGCAACCTGCTGCCCCAACTCCTCCATGCAGGCTGGGCAAGCCCAAAGGCAATGCCGCTGGAGGGTGCCGCCTGCCGCTGCAGACACCCTGCTGCGTGGAGGACCCAGCCATGGGGCAAGTTCACCGAGGGCCTGAGAAACTGGGGAGGGATCGTTGTAAGGCATCGCTTCTCTACCTCTACCTGAAGAGTTCTTAGATTCAAAAGATAACACTTGTAATGACACAGTAAGCTGGATCTTCCTAATGCCTGTTACAGGTGAGTAGCAATAATGATTGAACATTGATGATGACAGCAACCTTTGAGTTGCTATATTGCAAGCATGGCATTAAACTCTTACATATAATAGTAATACACTGTCTCTTTCATTTGCAAGTGACAGATAACTTAGTTGTAGCAGACGCTGCTGGCTCCTGCCTATAGCTTCTTGGCCTCGCCATTTTCATATACACCGACCCAGTGCCAGCTATCAGTACCTGCGACTCTTTGTCTGGGGACCTTTTCTGGAAGCAGAAGTCTACTTGCCTGTGCTCAGGCTAAGGCCTCTCATTCCTACCCTGAGAACCCTTCTGTGAGTGACTGCTGGGACTAGTGGGTAAGCACCCTCCTTCTCACGTCCCACAGTGGGATCGCCGAGGAAGCATGCTTTGCACTATTTCCCAGAGTCTCTCCATGGGGTAGGTGCCACCTGCCCACACTGACAATGGCTAGAAGATATCCTTTTTTTTCCCCCCAAAGTACATTTCATAAGTAGATACAGAACAAATGTCAGAGTTTGTTATTGGTTACCATTGACATAATATGCTCTCTAGACTCTTCCTTCCTTGTCTTACTCCCCTATTTCTCTTCCTATGTTTCCTGGGATCCTTTCCTAAATAACTACTTGCAATTGAGTCATTGTCTTGGAGACTGCTTCTGGGGAAAATAAATGAAGCCCCCAGATGAAACAATCTTAAGGTACAAAAGGAATTTATTGACTCATGAAATTGAAAGCTGGCTTGACTCAGAGTTCAAATGATGGCCCTCAGCTCTGCTCTTGGCCCTGCTTTCTCTGCGTGGCTTTTTTGTCCAATTTTTCTCACTCCCTCCAGGCAGCTTTGGACCCAAGCTGTGAGACCCAAGCCAGAGGAGGAGACAGGCCAGTTCCCCAGTAGCTTAAAGTCCTGGGAGGAATTGAGTCTCACTGAACTCAATTGACCTGACATGGGCCATACGTCCATCCTTAAAGAATCACTACAACAGAAGGGTGGTGTTTGCCGCTTGCCCCTCGTGAATCAGGTATCCTACTCTCTCACTGGAAGGTCCGAGGAGGAGGGGAAGCATAGTTTCTTTGAAAACTAAGACGTAACATACTGAGAATGGCTATGAGAAGAAAGTGAGTGGATGCTGGACTGCAAACACAACGGATATCCGCCAGTGGTCATGCATTACATTGTCCCTCCCAACAAGGTTTTCTCCCCATTAACAGGTGGGGATGCTGAGGCTCAGAACAGATATTTGTCCAAGGCCACAAAGTTGGAGAGGGGCACAGTGACCTGAGAGCCTGATTTAACAGTGCCAACGTTCTTTCTCTGCTACTTGTATTGACTCAAATGTATTTTTACTTAAAATGTCTAAATGCACATCTATTCGCCAGCTTTTGATTTAAGGCCAAAGCCTTGTTTGTTAGGAATAGACTCTGTTGACTCCAGATTCCCCCTTCTTTCCTCTGAAGCCCGTTCCCATCATGCCTTGCTACAATTTCTACCGTCAGTTTCTCTAAAGTAGATTGAGAATTTAACGCAGCTGGTAAGCAATCTGAGCACAGGATTCCTTTAGATTGTTCCACAGACTCCTCCTTTTACATGTGTCTCACCCATTGATATCAAATTTGACAGTAGTTTTTTGTGGTGGTGTTGGCTTGGCACATTAATTTAGAGCCACCGCTGCTTACATACGCTTTTGCGCAAATGAGAAGAAGGACCTAACTTCCTTTGGCTGCAGGAATTAGAAAAAGGCACACTCTCAAGAGACATGGCTTAGCAGTAGGGGACACTTTTTTGGGGAAAAAATGTCTCCCCCTTTTCCAAGGCAATATGGCGTGGCTAGTGGAACACACGTTCTACCTCAGTTGTTCTCCTCCCCTCCTCCAGGGTTTTTGGGCAGCGCACAAACGGTGTGACCACACAAAGCAGGCTTCGTGGAGGGTCAGTCCCTGGGAGTTCCTGCAGGTGTAGGCTGAGGGGCTGAGTGTGAGCCCTGAGCCAGGGCTCCTCAAAGGTTAGGAGCACACATCAGCGCCCCTGGGAACTGGCTGGCAATGCCAACTCACGGGCACTACCCCGGATCTGAGGAATCAGGATCTCTGGGGATGGGGTCCAGGCGCCTGTGTTTTAAGGACCTCTCAAGGTGAGTGTGAGGCTTGCTAAAGGCTGAGCAGCGCTTCCGTCCCTCATGCTGTGGGAAGCCGGTTCCCTCTCATGGGATTGGAGACACTCCCTACACCTCCCCCGGGGTGGGTTCCTCTGGCCGCCCCGGAGTGCCCAGCTTTTCCGGACACAACTTGTGCATTTCGCTGCAGGCCAGGGAAATGCTACCCCCCAAACACAAGCCCTGTGTTTCTCATGACATTTTTCACTTTGTGGGAATGAGGGAAACTATTCACTTCCTGGAGCAGGGGATCTCGGCCAAGTCCCAAGCAGAGCCAGGCCTTGTGGTCCAGTGGGTCGAATGCCCCTCGGACTTGGGTTGGGAGGAGCCTGAGTGGGAGGGCCTGGGGTGGGGGTGGGGGGGCGGGGAAGCAAATTCACACAACTCCAGGCAAGTTCATCCTGTAGTTGTTAGCCCTGAACCTGGCCGAGGCATGGGGGATGCTCAGCCCCCTTTCTCCCCATGAAGAAAACGCAGCTTCTTTAATTTTCTCTTATCAATCTGATGTTCTCGTGACCCGGACCCATCTCTCCCACCTCCTCCCTCCCCTCTGAGCAGCA
>PVIY010004401.1:0-103151 GCA_004026745.1 Myrmecophaga tridactyla | reverse complement strand
CTTCTTCATGTAACTTACTTGTGCCTTCAGGACCTGCTCTGGCTCTATCTCATATATACCATTTCCATTTTACAATAGAGTGCTGCTGTGCATGCCCAACTTTATGGCTTGGTGGGTCAGACAACACCCAACTCATGATAGGCAACTCAGGTCTCATGGTAACTTGGTGGCCCATGGTTAAGCGTTCAGTCTCTACTAAAGCCCAGTAGCAGACCAAAAGCTGTTTCTCAAAAGGAGAGTAGTTATTTGCAGCAGATGGTAAGGCTTTGCTCCAAAATCCTAAGGGTCTGCATTGTGATTCTCCTATAGGGGCCTGCCAAAGGCTCCAGACAGCATCTCTATTTGCCACTGACACTTCCAGCACCATTGAATCTGCTGGATCATACGGCCCAAGTGGCAGAGCAGCTTGTACAGCAGCATGGACCTGTCACAGAGCCTCCTCTTGTTCAGGTCCCACTCAAAATTAGCAGCTTTTCTGGTCACTCGATAAATGGGCCAGAGTAGCACACCCAAATGAAGAATATGTTGTCACCAAAATCCAAAAGACCAACTAGGCATTGTGCTTCTTTTTTGGTTGTGGGAGGGGCCAGATGCAGCAACTTATCCTTCCCCTTAGAAGGGATATCTCGACACATCCCACACCACTGGACACCTAGAAATTTTACTGACGTGGAAGGCCCCTGTATTTTTGTTGGATTTATCTCCCATCCTCTGACACACAAATGCCTTATGAGTAAATGTAGAGTAGTTGCTACTTCTTGCTCACTAGGTCCTATCAACATGATATCATCAATATAATGGACCAGTGTGATGTCTTGTGAGAGGCAGAAATGATCAAGGTCTCTGCGAATAAGATTATGACATAGGGCTGGAGAGTTGATATACCCCTGAGGTAGGACAGTGAAAGTATATTGCTGACCTTGCCAGCTGAAAGCAAACTGTTTCTGGTGGTCCTTACTAATAGCTATTGAGAAAAAAGCATTTGCCAGATCAATAGCTGCATACCAGGTACCAGGGGATGTATTGATTTGCTCAAGAAATGATACTACATTTGGAACGGCAGCTGCAATTGGAGTTACCACCTGGTTGAGCTTATGATAATCCACTGTCATTCTCCAAGACCCATCTGTTTTCTGTACAGGCCGAATAGGAGAGTTGAATGGGGATGTGGTGGGAATCACCACCCCTGCCTCCTTCAAGTCCTTAAGAGTGGCAGTAACCTCTGCAATCCCTCCAGGAATATGGTATTGCTTCTGATTTACTATTTTGCTTGGTAGGGGCAGTTCTAGTGGCTTCCACTTCCCTTTCCCACCATAATAGCCCTCACTGCATGAGTTAGAGAACCAACATGGGGATTCTGCCAGTTGCTCAGTATGTCTATGCCAATTATACATTCCAGAACTGGGGAAACAGCTACAGGATGGGTCTGGGGGCCCACTGGACCCACTGTGAGATAGACCTGAGCTAAAACTCCATTGGACACCTGGCCTCCATAAACCTCCACTCAGGTGGTCCAGAGTGATGTGCTGGGTCCCCTGGAATTAATGTCACTTCTGAACCAGTGTCTAGTAATCCCCGAAATATCTGATCATTTTCCCCAATGCACAGTTACCCTGGTAAAGGGCCATCGGTCTCTTTGGGGAAGACTTGGAGAAAGATTAACAGTATAAATTTGTGGCAGTGTAACAGGTTTCTCCCCCAGATGGACCTGGCCTCCCCTTCATTCAAGGGGCTCTGGGTCTGTAAACTGTTTCAAGTCTGGAAATTGATTAAGTGGCCGTGACTCTATGTTTTTGTAATTCAGGTTAGACTTCTGTTCACTTGACCTGGAACTCTTTTGTTTATATAGCTCCAACAAGAATTTAGTAGACTGCCCTTCTATTGTATTTCTAGGTACCCCATGATTTACTAGCCAATGCCACAAATCTCTGCATGTCATATAATTTTGACGGCTCCTTTCAGTTTGCTGTGTATTATAATAGCCACGTCTGCCCTGTCTTTGGTGATTAAGTGCTGCCACCTCGCTTCTGCCAACTCGGGATCCTGTCATCCCCATTGTGTTTAAGGATTCCAGCTCAGTGACAGCAGTTCCTACATAATATCTGACCTACAGAGAAGTGCAACCACAGAGCTCTTTAGGGGCGATGGTGCTGGTCTCACAAATTTATTTCTCACTGTTCTGGTGAAAGATGCATCCTCTGGACATTCCTGTGGTGTAAGAGCAGGCTTTGCATGATAAATCCACTCTAACATTCCAATCTCTCTAAGCCTCTGGATCCCCTCATCTACATTATACCAGGACAGTTCTGGCATTTCAACCTCAGGTAATGTTGGCCACCTTTTGATCCATGTTTCAACCAATCACCCAAACAAGCTGTTAACACCTTTTCTAGCCACTCAAGCCATAACATTGAATGCAGAATCTCTGCTTAGTGGGCCCATATCAATAAATTCAGCCTGATCCAGCCTTATATTCCTCCCACCATTATCCCACACTCTTAAAATCCATTGCCACACATATTGCCCTGATTTCTGTCTATATAAATTGGAAAACTCACACAGCTGTTTTGGAGTATAACTTACCTCCTCATGTGTGATACTTTGTACCTCACCTTTAGGGGCCTGTTGGGACTTTTAGTCTAGTTATAGGTCTGGAAGAAATGAGGGGTGGTGGGCGTGGGTCATGAAAAGAATTAGAAATATCTTCCAAGCCATTTGCTTCAGGGCATTCATTTGCAGTTTCATCTGGTGAAACAGGATTAATCACTCTAGGGCTAATCCCTTCAGGAGGAGGTTGGGTGGCCAATTCCTCAAGGCAGGCTGGAGGTGGGGTGCCTATGTCCTCAGGGCAGACTACTACAGGGTTATCTAGAGAAGACTCAGCATGGCCTAGGGTTTCAATCTCGCCCCCAATATCATTATCAATCCATATGTCACCATCCCATTTTTCAGGGTCCCACTCCTTTCCAAGCAATGCCCTCACTTTAATGGCAGACACCATGCAAGACTGAGATTTCAGTTTATGTTGTAAAGTTGCTACTCTAACAATAAGATTCGGAGTCTGATTTTCAGAGATCTCAGTCTATGGCTACAGGAAATAAGATTTTCCTTCAGGATACTCATAGAAACGTCCACATCTTTCAGATGGTGCTTAAGCTTCTCGTTTGAAGACTTAAGCCCATCCCTTTCACCACTTAATGTAGCCAGTGTATCTAACAACAACCAACCAACATCTCTATAACTGTTATTTCTACAAAACTCTGTAAAGGTGTCAAAAACATTATCCCCCAGAGTCTGGCTTCGTATAAGTGAAGCATTTGGAGAATTGAATGATGATATTTTGACTATCTCCTTTGCCAACTCACTCCATGGATTGGGAGTGTCATTCTGATTAAGGGAATCAGAGTCCTTAGTATCTCTAAGTCCAGTCAGAGTAGAAAACCATTAATAAAAACCCATTTTTAAGATTCTGTTTCTTAAGAACCACTCCCGGTACCAAGATGTATTAGTTAGGGTTCTCTAGAGAAACAGAATGAACAGGGAATGCTCGCAAATATAAAATTTTATAAAAGTGTCTCACGTGACTGCAGGAACACAGAGTCCAATATCCACAGGGCAGGCTGTGAAGCCGACGAATTCGATGGATGGTCTGGATGAACTCCACAGGAGAGGCTCACCAGCCGAAGCAGGAATGGAACCTGTCTTCTCTGAGTCCTCCTTAAAAGGCTTCCTGTGATTAGATTTAGCATCACTAATTGTAGAAGGCACTCCCCTTTGGCTGATTGCAAATGGAATCAGCTGTGGATGCAGCCGATGTGATCATGACCTAATCCTATGAAATGTCCTCACTGCAACAGACAGGCCAGCACTTGCCCAATCAGATAAACAGGTACCACAACTTGGCCAAGTTGACACATGTCCCTAACCATGACAGTAGTTAAATGCAGAAAGTCAATTTTTCACCCCTTTCCTCAGTTTACATGGCAAGTAAATCTCACTGGCCTGGGAGTAGCCTCTATCTGCCAACCTCTGGCCAAGGAAGAGGACTCAGAGAAAATAATACAACCATCAATCAGAAAAAAGAGGGGCAACAGAGCAAAATAATTAAGCCAAAGCCTCAATTGTGCATTCATATGCAAGGTGTCCTTGGATATGTTACCACCGCAGTGGTAACAGTTGACTTTGCTTGTCTTACTGAAGTTGATGGGTTCATGACCAGTTTCATCACACCTATAGCACTTCATTTGGTACAGTCTTTTTGAATGTGTCCAAATTCTCCACAAGCATAGCACTTCTGCTCATCCATGTAGCCACAGTCATGAGTAAGGTGGCCAGGTTTGCCACAGTTGTAGCAGCACTTGCTCTTGCCCTCTCTTGGTCTCCTTGCAGTCCTTGGCAATGTGGCCATCTCTACTGCAGTTAGGGTAGGCTTCATCCTCCTGAAAATCACAATCCTTGGCAAGATGTCCAGACTCACCACAACACTAACAGATGTATGAAGGAGATGAGGAAACAAACTTGAAACCTCTGCCATGGCTTCTCATTCCATGAGCATGGCCTCCTCCAGTAGGGCATTCCTGGGCCCAGTGGCTAGATCATCCACATTTGAAGCACTCATAGCTGCTCATGGCTACAGTTAGATCTTTTAGGCATTTGAGCAGATCCTCAGTGGTGTAGACTTGGCTGCATCCCTAAGGAAGGAGGCTTGCTAGAGCTTGGCTATTTATTTTCAGGGTCCTTGCCTGTGCCAGATGTAGGTCTGCACCACATTTTTTTTTTAAATGTAAACAGTCTTGTCAAATTTTTGGTCAGAATTGATTTGAACAGGCAAAATTCACTTTTATAAGCCTTCTAGAACTTTCCATATTAATTCAGGGCTCATTGTAAGCAATGACTACAACAAATAAAATTCACCTTCTCAAACATTCTTCTACTTTCTATATCCATTTAGGGCTTGCCATCAGAAATGACTAGAACAACAAAATTCACTTTCCCACACCTTCTACAACTTTCCATATCTATTCAGAGCATTTAGTCAGCAATGACTACAACAAGCAAAATCCACTTTTAGAAGCTTTTTATAACAAACCAAATTAACTTTAATCAGAAAATATGACCATCTTAGTATGTAAAATAATAAAAATGCCATCCAATTCACCTATATTCTTTTTATCCAGACAAATTATTTCAAATTTGTTAGAAATAAATTTGACAACATTTTTACAGAGCTCTTTGAACACGCATACAATATGCATGAAGGCAAGAAGAGATAGAGATACTACAACATAATGAAAGAAGGAAAAACTTATACTTCAGTTTGGAACGCAGCCAGGCATTTAGATACCGCATACTCACAACACAAAAATGATTCAATATATTATTTTATATTTTGGGGGAAAGGTGCCAAGTTAATCTCTTTCAGATTAAGTTAGTGACTGCCAATGATTTATAAAAATTGCGTGTGGCCAATGGATTAGAAACTCTTGGGGAAGCTGATTTTGTTGTTGTTGTTTACTTTAATATGGTGAACTTACTGTTCTTGAATGTCTGTTAGCAAAAAGAATGAAAAATTTTCAGGATGATCTGATTTGCAAATTTTTGAGATTTGTTTGCTCTAGGTAGTGCATGTTTCACTAATCAGTGTGCACGTTTGATTAAAAGATTCTTAAATAAGATGATGCTATTTTTTTCCTGTGACACTTAATTCAGTGCTTTTCCATGCACTTACCTCTGAATTTTGCTGCAGTTTAGAAACTGCATAATTTACAAAACATCATGTACTTGCATAGGGCTTCATGAAAAGTGCTGATTGTGAGATGGGAGAACGGTTATTCTTTTTAAAATGAGCAATCAGTAAGTGAAAACAAACTCATGTGTACCATTTTCATTTGCTTTTCTAGACATTTTTTTTCTAGACATTTTAATTTTCATTGTGGAATCCTATAAACATGGTCAGATTTGTTCTTCCCTATCATTGACTGTGTGTGGCACTCAGAATTCCATAGATACTGTGATGATATATTGTCACAGATTTTACATTATTAAGCTTATTTTAATTGGAGTTTATTAAAATGGTATGTACTACTTTGTCCAGAAAACCAATAGGGACCAAAAATAGAAGGGAAAATTCAGAATTCCATTTCCTTGTAACTGATTTAGAACTTTATTTATTAAAAATAGCAATTTTTATACTTTCCTAGTGTGTGTAAGAATCATCTTATTTGATCAGGTATATTACACATGTATATTGGAGTGAATGCAGCCTGGATATATGTAATATTTCTCACATATGCCTGTACTGAGTTATTTCTGAGAAAATAGGATACTAACTAGCTGTATCTCCATTACTGAATATCAGTCTTTTTCTGGTTATTATGTATTCTAAGAACACAAGTGGAATATAGGTGATCTAAAGAATATAGATGATCTCAAGTCTCCTAACAACACCCAGAAGTTCCTAATTTATGTTTGGAAAGTTTTGCTTTGCTTGCCTCGGTGGAGAATGAGGGGAATGCAGCAAAGTGTTCACTGCGTTATTAGTTAGGAGGCTCTAGCAGAGGTCCAGGCAGAAGAGGATGGTGAATAAGACAGTGTGGAGGCAGAGGTAGAGGAGGCTATGGGACATGGCTAACTAAACACAGGCAGTAACATACACATATGCACATATATGTACATATGTATTTGTATATATGTGTATGTATGTGTACATAATTTCATGGGAAATTTGCTTTAATCTTACAACTTTTTCAGTACGTGATTAGTTAGCAGGCACATTCAATGTTTAGCTTCTGGATGGATGGACATTTATGATATAACTATATAGCTATTGAAATGGGAACTGTTTCCTAACTTAACTATACTTATGAGCAAAACTTGTAACTAGAAACGTTGGGTATAACAAAGCATTTATAGAGTCAGATGTTGTTTTATTTTTCCTCTTTCTCCTAAATGACCCAATGCAAATGGAAACTCCTTTTTACATGTTTCCTTGCTCAGAGAGGGAGTTTGCACTATTTCCTTTCCTCAAAAAATACTAGTCTTTAATCCACGTCTTCTGAACATGGATAATTTTATATATAATTGTACAAATGCATGAGATTTTACATTACATTTATTAGTGATCACATGTAGCAAATGTTAGGACTACAATGCCTGTTGACCACATGTGGCTATTTGTAATTTTTGCTAATCTTTTCTTTTATTCATTTGTCTCATTCATTTTGATTTGGTTTCTGATGTAATTTTACATACATGTATAAACAATTATCGATATGGGGGATAAAATTAATGCAGGTTTTATTTTACACATTCTGCATTGTATTTTATTTAGACATATAACTTTGTAGCTTTTGAATATTGATAAACACTTATATAAATATAAAAGAAAATGTTAGCACAGAAAAGAAAAATAAGAGATCAGTTGCTTTAATGAATAAATAAATAATTTTGATGTTCAAATAAATAAATTTAAAATGGGCAAAATATATGGATAGGCAAGAAAAACATAATAAATACAAATAAAAAATAAATGACTTTGCCTTTAAAATAAATATCAAAACAATGATTTTCATCAATTACATTAAAAGTTTAAAAATACTGAATTTTCATTAATCCATGATATATTGAGGTGAGTAGTTTTCATATACACCAGGCATGAGCATTTATTGTACCATATCTGTACAATTAGCAAGATGTAACTTTTTATCATATATTTCAGCAATTAATTCTATTTCTGGAAATTTTTTTACAAGTGAATGAATCAGAGTATAAGTAAATGTATGCAGACATTTCCAACATTGATTTTTATTTTAATAAACTGTAAACAACTTTAATAACCTATATTAAACTTACTAAGCAATCTCTGCTATATGATGGGAGTGTATGCAGTCTTAAAATATATTAACACATATGCTATTGACAAGGCAAATCAAAAACCAAATTTGGTATTTTGGTATAAATATTGTGTGTGCATTTATGTGTATCTAAAAATACTAGCGATTCAAAAATAGACAACATTTATATTAAGGAATTAAAAAATGATTTGCAGTCACCAATTTAAAATGCTATGCTCTTTAAAAATATTAAAGATTCAGATGATGAATGGGGAAGCTCCTGGTGAAATGTTGGTCTTTTAAATATCACTAAGCTGTTTATCCTAGTATACCAAGAAGTTAACAGTGATCTTATTTGAACAAAACTATTATAAGTGAATGGTAATTTCTCATTTATAGTTTTCTTTCATTTTCAAATAGTCTGTATTAAGATGTGATTTGTTCAAAGTAAATGCAAAAAAATAATTCCAATAATAAAGGATTAAGGTGACTTTTAAGCAGTGTTGAAACTAACATTTCCACATTTGGGTCTTAAAATGACAAAGATGTGAAGCTTTTGCCTCAGTCATCTGTAAAAGGCTGTCTACTTCTCCAACTCTCCCAAAATATTCAAAACATTCTTAATTGAGAGAGGGAAATACTGAAAAATAGTGGGAAAAGGGGAACATAATAGACAGAGATGGGAAGTGAAGGAGAAATGGCAAAATGCTTGAGTGATAACAGTTCCCTGGGCATTTAACTAAAAATGTCAGGTGGTTATCCCCAATCATCCAACACTGTATGAAGTTAATGTCAGTGTCCAAACCATAAAGTGGACCTCTGGTTGATATTAACTGGATTTTGTTACTTCTCCAGTTCCTTCTTCCCAAGACAATACCTTCAGAGATACCCTTCTCTGCCACCTCACTTCAAATTCTCCGTGGTACAAGCACTACCAATACTTAAATAATACTATCTCCCCACAGACTCAATGTGCTATTTTTGCCAGTGCTGCTTTCATACCTGCCTGCTATACTATAATTTAAACATTTGTGACCCTACACTCTCTTAGAAGAATCAAATAAAAATAGATAGAATAGAATCTCACAAATGAACATTAGTCTATGTTCATATCATACCTAGATGCCTCTATTAGAGGAAAGAAGTAGGTTTATCATTCTCAGTTGAATTATGGATGGAATCAAGAGAACCTTGTGATGGCATATTTACATTTGAGTTGCTCCCATTTAGAAAGATTAAGTTTTTTCTTAATGGAAAATAGAAGGGGGTAGATATTCTCAGGAAAAAATAAAAAATGTAATACAGTGTGGTATACGATGAATGTAAACAAAGTGGAAACAATTGGGGGTCACCAGTGATGACTTCAGCACCCTCTTTCCTCAGAAAATTAACCTTTTCATGAACAGAATGCTTCAAAACAGTGAAGGAAATCAATAACAACACTCAAACAGGATTTCTTCTTTTGGGATTTTCAGATCAACCCAAGCATGAGAAGACCCCCTGCCTTTTTTTTTTTTTTTTGATTTTCTACATCTTGAACTTTCTGGGGAATACCACTATCATATTGGCTTCCTTTCTGGACCTTAAATTCCATACTCCAATGTACCTTTTCCTCGGCTACCTTTCCTCTGTGGACATTTTCTTCACAATCAATGTTGCTCCTCAGTTGCTGGTTACCATGAGAAAGAAAGATAAGACCATGAGCTATGTGGATGTGTGACCCAGCTTTATGTGGCCATGGGATTGGGTTCCTGTGAGTGCATCCTCTTGGCAGTCATGGCCTATGACCACTATGCTGCTGTCTGTCAGCCTCTTCAGTACATATCCATTAAGCATCCTCGGCTGTGTGCAATCCTGCCTGCTGTGGAATGGCTTAGTGGCCTCATTTCTTCCCTAATTCAATGTTTCCTTACTGTTCAGCTGCCCATGTGTGGTCACTGAAAACTGGATCACATCTTCTGTGAGGTGCCAGTGCTCATCAAACTGGCCTGTGTGGACACAACTTTCAATGAGGTGGAGCTCTCTGTGGCCAGTGTGGCCTTTCTCATTGTCTCTGTGTCACTCGTTTTAGTTTCCTATGGCTTTATAACCCAAGCTGTGCTAAAAATCAAATCAGCTGCAGCATGTCAGAAGGCCTTTGGGACCTGTTCCTCCCATCTGGTTGTGGTCATCATTTTCTATGGAACCATCATCTTTATGTATCTTCAGCCATCCAAAAGTAGCTCCAAAAACCAGGGGAAATTTGTCTCCCTTTTCTACACCACAGTCATGCCACTCTTAAATTCCATTATGTATACTCTGAAGAACAAGGATGTGAAAGGGGCCTTAAGAACACTGTTAATAGGAAATGCTCATGGGTCAGAAAGGTTATGAGCTATAGGAATAATTCCGGAGGGCTAACCATAGCCCATGCATTATTTGATCTACTTTTCTTTTGTACAATGCCACTAAGAATAGTAAATGGCCTGGAACTCTGTAAAAGCCTAAAGTACTTGAGTCACTATATTGTTACATTTTTCTCAAATCTTCCTCTGAAATCCCCAAATCCTATGTTGTATCTACAAAAAACACTTTGCTCTTCTTCAAACAGGACATCAGTTTTCATGCCTTCACTGTTTCTCCTTGGAGAACTGGTCGCTCTGTTAATCCTCTATTTATTTCTAAAAGCTCAACTAAAATGCTACCTACTAACTGTAGATTTCTGAAGATATCATCTCTCTCACCACTGAGAAAAATTGTTTCATAACATATATTCCCCTTTTATGTGACACATACCAATTGAAGAAGATCAAGACAGGTATAAACCTGGTTGAATTTGTATTCTAGGGTATTCATATGGGAATTTGTCTCTCAGTAATGGAAGGAAGATCCCAGGACATGAATGGAACATGCTAAGGAATACATGGTATCATCTATAGCACACAAGGAGAATGGTTCTATAGGATAAACTCATATATATCAAGGTATCACTTCCTTATACCCAGAAAAGCATGGCATAAGGAAGAAAATATTTGATTCAGCTTCTCAGTTTGAATGAAATATTGTCTTTAAAACACAAAATGAGTTATAATAAAAGGAAATATCTCCAAATGAAAAAAACAACTATGTGGTAAGTAAAAGTAGTAATAAAATATGTAAGAAAGCAAATATGAAACCAAAAAAGATCAAAGATAAAACTAAAACCTGTTTAATGGTATACCATAATCAATTACTATGTATTACAAATATTTGCTAACACAATTCAGAATAAAAGTGTGGATAGAATAAAATAAAAAAATAAAAATGTTAAGCTCTGCATAAAGATATAGTAGACATTTCCTTAAAAATAAAATTGGAAAATATTGAAAAGGAACCACAAACCCATATAAAGAAAGTTGAATAAAATTACTTAAGTGTAGATAAAAAGGAAACACATTTGAAAAGATCATGTTACTATTTTTCTGTACTTAATCCTTATGTTTTCTATGGTGATATATGTATAAAACTTTTGCAATAATAATGAATATATAATTTCATGCTTTATTTTTTGTACTAATTTTGATTATGAGCATTTCTACTATGGGCATATAATCTCCCAAAAGACTGATATTTTCTTACAATTTTCCTCCTACAATTGGGTAAATTCAATGTTCCAATTTTTTATTATGGTAAATAGGTGAAATGAGCAGACATTTACATACTTCATGTTCTATGATTATAATTATATATTTATATACTATTTTTGAAATACAATTAATAAGGATATACTGGAGTATCACAAGTCAATTTTAATGTTACCAGTCTGATTTCCAGAGCATTTGTCCAATTTATCCCCATATGAAGGAGACATTCTTATTAATTCATCTAATCATTCAATAATATAATTATTTTAACACTTTACAATGAAAATGGCAAAATAAGTACACGGTTCTACCACCTCTCCAAATGCTAGGACATAAGAATAATATGTTAATTTTAAGAGTAAAACATAAGAAAATAATAACATTTCCATATTAGAAATCTTGGATAAGTCCCATAAAACAAAGCATCAGAGTAGAAAAGTTGAGGCCCAAATCTTAGCATTAATGGTCAGTTAAAGAGATGGCTGTTCTTCTTTGAACTTTTTTTTTGTCTTTAACAACGGGAATTTATTAGCTTTCACACTTACAGTTTTGAGGCTATGAGAATGTACAAATCAAGGCATCATCAAGGTGACGCTTTCTTCCTGAATACTGGCTCCTGGCAATCCAGTACTTCTCAGTCCCATGGCAAGGCACATGGCAGCATCTGCTGGCCTCTGTCTCCTCTTCCGTGTTTCATTGCTTTCAGATTCTTGCTTCTGTGGCTTTCTTTTCTTTTTCTGAATTTCACTGTTTTATAATCTTCTTTGAACTTTGAAACCCATACACACAGATACAAGATTTATAAAAGGGATTCACTCAGAATGATTAAAGAAGGAGCTGGAAAAGATTAACTTCTTAGTCCTGTCAAGAGGCAGTCATCAGTAAACTTTCCCACAGGAGAGGGAAATCTATCTCAATACAAGAAATGAAAAGACATTCCCACAATACTCTGAATATAAGGTCTTCCATAAAGAGCATATGAGACATTAATGTTGAGAATACAATTTCATATGTCACAGAAGTCTTGGGAAACAGTAGTCAAACAGACACTATTAAATATAAGAAAGTATAAATAGGGATTTCCCACGTTATTTTGTAGGTAAACTCATCAAAGAAAAGGTTTAAATTCCAGTAAGAGAAAGGAAAGAAAAAAAGGAGAGATGAAAAAATATATATTATTAATATTGGAGAGGGATGCTAAATAAAGTAAAAAGAAGGTAGTTTAAAATAATTTTAAAGATAATGGAGAGTTTAAAAGAATTAACTAAGAAGTTTATTGTTAATGTTTAGTTGAATAAATTTAGAATCAAAAAGCAAGATGGGATGAATATCAGAAAAAAACAGCTCAAAATTATTTTAGAAAATAGATAATAAAGTCAATAAGTGTTGTCAATAAGTATTCTATGAATAGATAATAGTCTATGAATATTGTGAAAAATGGCAAAGATATTTACAATGATAGAAAAAAATGATGAAAGTCAGTAAGACAGTGGTGTGCTTGTATACTATTCTCAAAATCAGATAAACAAACAAAAAATGCCAATTTCTGATTTTGCCAATTTCCATCATGTAAATACTTACACAATGACTAATTTCAAGCTACCAAGGTGATGGCATTACCCATGGAGATGGCAAACAATTAAACACTCTCAAAACTCACAAAGCAGTTCCAGCTTATCACTATAGAGAGAATACACTGCATAATAATTAAAAAACTGAGGAGCACTAACAGGAACAAAAATGATAGAAATCAACTCCCCTGAGGTAAAGAAAGGGAACTGTCTTCAAAGTCAGAGGGATAATTTGGCTATCATGCTCAGGAAATTAATACCAGCAAGTAACTTGTTTGCTCAGCAATATTTATTGAAGAGAAATTTCAACAAAATTAATTACAGAACTAATATACTTTGTAAATTAATTACCCAACTAATATTCTTTGTATCTTTGTTATGGCCAACATTATGGTTGGCCATAAATGTATGGATTTCTTTCCAAAGACTTAATTCTATTCAATTGGTCTATATGTCTATCTTTATGTGAATCATACACTATTAAGTTCAGAAATGGGGAAGTATGTGACCCCCAGCTTTGTTCTTTTCCATTTACAGAAATGGAAAAGAGGTTGATAAGGATTACATTGAACTTGCAGATCACTATGGGTAAAATTGATATCTATATAAAGTCTTCTTATCCACGAACATATGATTTATTGCCACTTATTTAGGTCTTTTAAAATTTCTTAAAGTAGTGCTTTATGCTTCTCAATGCACAAGTCATTAACCTTCTTGGATAAATTTATTCCTAGTATTTTATTCTTTTAGATGTATTGGGAATGGAATTTCTTTTTAATTTCCATTAACAGATTTTTGCTGGGATTTAGAAATTAATGATATAACCTGAAAATTTGCTGAATTACTTTATTTGCTCTGCTAATTTTCTTGGGAATTTTTATGATATTCTATACAGATTATGTCATCTGTCAATAGAGAGCATTTATTTCTTTGCACTTTGGATGTCTTTTATTTCCATTTTTTCCTAATTGCTCTGGTCAGAACATCAAGAACAAGATTGAACAGCAGTGATGAAAGAAGGCATCTTTGTCTTGTTCCTGACCTCTCAAAGAAGATTTTTCCATCATTCCCCACAGTGTATCATGTTAGCTGTAAGATTTACATATATGTCCTTTACCATTGTGAAGAATTTATCTTCCATTCCTAATTTTTGAGTGTATTTATCATGAAATGATGTAAGACAATGTTGAAAGTTTTACTGAATCAATTGATATGATCATGTAAATTTTTCATTCATTTTATTAATATGGTGTATTACACTGATTTTCTTTTGTTGAACTATCCTTGCATTCTTGGGAGAAATTCCACTTGATAGAACTTTTTATATATAATATATATATTTAATCTAGGACTAAAACATATAAAGAATCACCATGAAAATGGAGGTAGAGATAGGCCCTAAACATAAAACAGTGTGTGTTTCCTTTTGGTGAATAAGTAGCTATGTGTGTACGTGTATTTTGTATTGGAACTCTGTGTTTAGAAAGTGCAAATTTAATACATATATTTGTTTTATGTTATTATTCCATACAAGATTTTAAGTATAATGGACTCTTCCTAACCAATAAATAAATGTCTGTGGGTAGACAATGAATACCCAGTTCCTCAAACAAAAAGAGACTTGTTAAAAAAAAAAGGAATAAAGAAAGAAATGAAGAAAGTAAGGACACAAGTAAATGGAAAATAAAATTTACAGAAGTAATTCAAAAGACATCAACAAATATAATAAATAACTGGATTAAATTTTATTACTAGAAATTATCATCAGTCATACTGAAAATTGAATATAATCTAAATATTCATTATTTATAGGAGACACACTTAAAACTAAAAACCAGGATAATTAAGAGACATCTGATTAACCCAGATTGCAGTTTAGGATACTCCAGAGTGCCATCCCTCAACAAAATCTTTGAAAAAAGCCCTCAGGATAAAGGGAAATTAGAGAGGGATGTGTATTTGCTATTGCAATTAAGTTGCTATAAAATAAGATGTGATTATTACAGATTTAAGATATTAAATTTTACCCCGATGGTAACCATAAAAATATATGAAAAATATATTTAGAAATATATGAGAAGAGATTCCAAATGGCATGATTAAAAATTAATAAATACAGATATAGCATTAATGGAATAATTGAGGGTTAAAAAGATATGATATACAAGAGCAAAACAGCAAACTGTCAGAAAAAGACTGCATTATTCATGCTTGCTTTATTTTATTTTTTTTGCATGAACAGGCACTGGGAATTGAATCTCTGTCATGGCAGGTGAGAGCTCTGCCTGATGAGCCACTGTGACCCGCCTTTTTTTTTTGTATGGGCAGGCTCTGGAAATCAAACCTGGGTCTCCAGCATGGCAGGCGAGAATTCTGCCACTGATCCACTGTTGCCCACCCCATTCTTGCTTTAATGTGTATACATTATGCTCTCCAATAAGAAGTCAGAGTTGCAGAATGGGTAAGAATTAATGAAACAACCATATGCTATATACAAGAGATTAAACTAAAATTCAAAGACACAAGTAGATTGAAAGTGAAAGGATGGAAAAAAATATGATGCAATAGTACCAAAAATAGAGCTGGGTAGCTATAATAATATCAGATAAAATAGACTTTAAGATAAAAACTCTTACGAGGGACAAAGGAAGTCAACATATACTGATTAAAGAGGTCAATTCAACAACAGCACATAAATACTATAAATACATATGCACCTAATGGCACAGCCCCAAAATAAATGAAGCAAATATTGCCAGATTTGAAGGAAGAAATGTACATTTCCACATTAATACCAGGAGTCTTCAAAACACCTCTTTCATTGATGGTTAGAACATCTAACCTGAGTGACAACAAGGAAAGGTAATAGAAAACTTGAATGACATTTTAAACAACTAGGTCTAAAAGACATATGTAAAACACTTCATCCAAATCAGCAGAGTTCACATTCTTATCTAGGGTACATAGATCATTCTCCAGGATATACAATATGTTAGGTCACAAAACAAATCTCTTTAAATTAAAAAATATTGAAATCATACGATGTATCATCTTCAACCATAATAAAATGAATTTAGAAATTAATAACAGAGGGAGAAATACGAAATTCAAAAATATGTGGAAATTAAACAACATACTCTTAAACAACCAGTGAGTCAAAGAAGAAATGACAAGGGAAATTAGGAAATATCTTCATGTGAATGAAATAGAAACACAAATACCAAATACTATGGTATGTAGCAAAGGCAGTCAGAGTGAAATTTATAGCTTTAAATGGTTAGATTGTAGAAGAGTTATCTAAAATCAGATCCCTGTCTCCACAACTGGAGGATACAGAAAAAGAAGAAAAAACCAAACCATTTCTTAGCAAAAATACTCAGAATGCTAGGAATAGAAGGAAACTTACTGAACATGATAAGGGACATATATTAAAAACCCACAGCTAACATCATAGTCAATGGTGAAAGACTGAAAAGTAGAAAGGAACACAAGAATGACTACTACCACCATTGTTATTCAGCACTGTTCCAGAGGAAGTAGGCAAGAGAAAGAAATGAAAAGCATTTAAATTAGAAAGGAAGAAGTATAATCTTCCCTATTTGCAGATTACATGATCCTATACACAGAAAATCCTGAAAAATTCACAGAAAAGCTACTAGAGCCAATAAACAAAAGGTTTATAAATATGAAAGTGTAAGGGGTCCTGAATGACCACAGCCATCTTGAAAAGGAAGAAAGAAGGAGGACTCAAACTTCTTGATCTCGAAAGTTAGGGTAATCAAACATAGCATGGTACTGGCATAGGACAGCCATTTAGAACAATGGAACCAAACTGAGAGTTCAGACATAAACCAACACATCCAAGCCCAAAGTTGTTTTTTGACCAGGGTCCCAAAGACACATAATCTGCAAAAATATTCTTTTCAACAAATGGAGCTGGGAAAACTGGATGTTCAAATGCAAAAGTATTAAGGATGGATTTCTATGTCATACCATATACAAAAGTAAACCCAAAATGGAACTATGACCTAAAATTAGAAACTAGAACTATGAAGCTCATAGGAGATAACATAAAGCACAGGTAAGCATCTTTAGGACCTAGTGTTAGGAATGATTTCTCTGATTCTCCACCCATGTGACATCATTAAAATGAAATATTTTTGTGTATCAATGGAATTTACCATGGCTTTATAAAAACAATCTACATAATGGCAGAAAATATTTGAACCTACAATATCTGATAAGCATTCAGTATTCAAAATATATAAAGAAATCCTACAACTCAACCACAAAATGGCAATCCAATTAAATATTGAGTAAAAGACTTGAATAGTCATTTCTCCAAAGAATATATGCAAATGGTAAAAAACACATGAAAAGATGCTCAACTTCATTAGACATCAGGGAAATGAAAATCAAAACCACATTGAGTTGGGTACAAGAGTAGTTCAGTGGTAGCGTTCCCACCTGCCATGTGGGAGACCCAGGTTCTACTCCCAGCCCATGCACATCCCAAAAAGAAAAACAAACAAAAAATTCAACAAATGATGCTGCAATAATGTAATACTGAAATGTGACCACACCATACAGCTTACAAAACAACAACAACAACAAAAAAAAACACTGAGATACCATTTCCTAACACTTATTCTAGTTTGCTAGCTACCGGAATGCAATATACCAGAAATGAAACAGTTTTTAAAAAGGGAAATTTAATAAGTTGCTAGTTACAGTTATAAAAGGACATGAAAATGTCCCAATTAAAGCAAGTCTATAGAAATATCCTGTCTAAGGTATCCAGGGAAAGATACCTCGATTCAAGAAGGCCAATGAAGCCAGGGTTTCTTTCTCAAGTGGAAAGGCACACGTGAACATGGTCAGGGTTTCTCGCTCATCTGGAGAGACACATGGTGAACATGGTGTCACCTGCTAGCTTCCTCTCCAGGCCTTCATGAAGCTCCTCCAGGGGCATTCTCCTCATCTCCAAAGGTTTCTTGCTGGTGTACTCTGTGGTTCTTGGCTTTATGGCTCTGCTGGCTCTGCTGTGGCTCTCTCGTCATTCTAAAAAGTCATTCTCCCTGTCATGTTGGAGACTGGTTCAATTCCCAGAGCCTGCACAATCCAAAAAAAAAAAAAGGGCATTCTTTCCAAAAAATGTCTCCTCTTTTACAGGATCCCGGTAAACTAATCAAGACACACCGGGAATGGATAGAGACGCGTCTCTACCTAATCAAGTTTAACTCCCAAACTCGATTGTGTCACATCTCCATGGAGGTAATCTAATTAAGGTTTCCAACATACAGCGCTGAATAGGGATTAGAAGAAACAGCTGTCTTTACAAAATGGGATTAGGATTAAAACATGGCTTTTCTAGGGCACATAAATCCTTTCAAACCAGCACACCATTGTTGATGAGTGTTATTCATAAAATGGAAAATTACAAGTGTTGGAGAAGATGTGGAACAATAGGAACATTGTTGATGGGATTTTAAAATGGTTCAGCCCATGAGGAAAATATTATGGCAGTCTTAAAAAGTTAAATTTAGAATTACCACATGAACTGGCAATCCCACTTCCAGATATAACCCTAAACTATTGGAAGCTGTGTATCAAATGGATATTTGCACACTGATGATCACAGTGACATTACCCATGACTGCCAAATGATGGAATCAACCCAAATGTCTATAAAAATGATGAATGGATAAACAAAATGAGTCATTATACACACAGTGAAGTATTAGTCAGCCATGAAAAGGAATGGCTTCTGATATGTGCTATGATATGGATGAACCCTGAAAACCTCATGTTGAGTGAAATAATCCAGACACAAAAGTACAAATATTGCATGAAATCACTGATCTAGAATAATTAGAGTAAGCAAATTCATAATGTGAAGATAGAAAGGAAAAGAAAGACATAGGTATTGATAGGAGAATTAGTCTATAACTATATTTTACAAATCTTTCTCATCAATCTCTGGAATCTTCTTTTTTATAATATTATTTCTACATTGTCACAATTTGTTATATTTATATTCTATTTCCAGTCATACAAAGATTTAATAATCATATTTATTAATTCCCTCAGGGGTTATTATTAAGTAAGTCTGTCTCATTATGGACCTTCTAAACATAGTTTCTTTATTTCTCACTTGGTAATCACAGTGAGGTTTGTTCTCAACCTATTTCATTAAAATTAAAGCACCTATGGAAGTTCTATTTCCAATACATCACATATTTGAAATTTCTTTTCCTCTTCATTAAAAATTGAGGATTAAATATACTATTAAAAACATATAAAACTAATATAAAGGTAAATATTGCACCTATACCTCTGTAAAGGTGACTGTGCCAGTTTGAAGCTATTATGTACCCCCCGAAAAAACATCTTTTAATCCTCATTCAAAAATGCTAGTATGGGATCTGTTTGAGTGTTTCCATGGAGATGTGACCCACTCAGTTGTGGATGGCAACTTTTGATTAGATGGTTTCCACAGAGATGTGTCTCCAACTGCTCAAGATGAGGTTGCTTACTGGAGCCCTTTAAGAGTGAACCATTTTGGAAAAAGCTTTCCAAACAGAACCAACCACCAGAGACCACACAGCCAGAGACCTTTGGCGATGCATAAAGAAAATTTCCCCAGGGAGGCCATTGAATAAGCCTAGAAAGAAAGCTAGTGGGTGTCCCCATGTGCCTTTGCAGCTGAGTGAGAAATCCTGAACATCATCGGTCTTCTTGAACCAGGGTAACTATCTATCCCTGGGGGACTTAGTTTGGATATTTTTATAGCCTTGCCTTAATTTGGACATTTTCATGGCCTTAGAACTGTAAACTTGCAATTTACTATATCCACCTTTTAAAAAGTCATTCTGCTTCTGGTAGTTTGTGTTCTGGCAGCTTTTACAAACTATAACAGTGACTTTATGTTTGTATCCAAATTTCCAAGAAATTCTCAATTTATGCTTGTAGCCCCATATTTTACTATATAATATATTGTAAAAATGATTTTGAGTACACATTTCATTCTATTCATTTAGTTATATTTTAACATATTTATAATTAACATAGTTAAATTATAATTTAAATTGTTTGACATCATTTAGTCCTTTCTGAATCTGTCATTTTTTTAATCCTTTAAATTTTCTTATTTTGCTTTTCTCAAGATTTCTTAAGCTGATTTTTCAAGTCTTTAAACCATTTTGACTCTTTATGGTTTTCTTTTTCATTAATATATTTGCTTTTAATTACATTTGCTCCTCTATTTATTACCTGAGTTTTGTTGGATTCGTGTATGTTTTTGTTTTATATTTACTCCCTTGACACTTCATGTGTATCACTGGAATTCTTTTTACAGTAACTCCATATTTTATTATATTTTTAATTCAAGTACCTAACTTTTCATATTTTTTGTAGCTAGAAAGAAAGCTAGCAGGTGTCCCTATGTGCCTTTGCAGCTGAATGAGAAACCCTGTAGATGTAGTATAACTTTTCCATTGTGTTTTGCCATATTTTGTTGTCATGCTTCATTCTTCCTTTATGCTTTTGATGTATGTATTGGCTAAAAAGAAATATTTTGTTTTTTAAAGAAATGTGTTTTCATTACTAGCTATTAAAGCCCGTTTTCAAAGACTGGTTTTGAGTGTTGTAAAGGCTTTTAGGTCTTTCTTTATGTTGCTAGGTGTTTTATAGTACAGCAATAAGTGAAATGTTCTAAAATCATCTGTATAATTTTGTTATGCATCATTGCATGCCTGAGAAACCTTTAGTTGTTCCTATATCCTTTTTTATCCTTGAGCATCAAAACTTCACTATAAAAGCTTTATCTTTTGCAAACATTGCTTAGAATTCTTTAATATAGTCTATTTTTAGTTGTATAGTATTATATGTGATTTATTTCAGACCAATAAAGAAAGTTTTTATCTCAATTCTTCTAATTTTCTTTTCTTTCTATATCCAATGACTAACACAGGCTTTGGGAACACAACAGATACTCAATAAAGATTTGCAGGGTGAATACATAAACCAAAGCTTGGTGAAACCGTTAGCATATATAATTGGTAAATCAATTGCTTAATTATGTTAATTGAGAAACTGTTTAAGAGTCAACTGAAAGTGGTTAAAATGAATGCTCAGTTTGTTTACTGAAAATAAAAGAAGTGTACTTTCATTTTGCAGGTTGTTGCAACATTTTGGGCCTGGTAGCTAATTATTTGCAAGTGTAGAAAGTCCCAGCAATCTCCTAAGAAGCTCAGTTCAATCTCTGCTCTTTCCCTCAATCACAAAAATATTTGTTGGACCTTTGTGGCCCACTTCCCAAGTCTGCATGATCTCATGTATTTAATGGGGCAGACAGTGTGGAGGAGACTGAGGTGAGACTTCAAGTCCAGTATAGAGATGGGGTGTGGCCAGTAGTTGGTAGGCTTAGATTTTGCCCAACTCTGCCATTGACCTGTTTTCCAGCCCAGATAAAGTGCTTACATTTGTGCGGTGAAAGTGTTCATAAATGAAAATGGAAAAAACCAAACTTTCATAAATTCAGAAGGCATACTATTTCCCCCCAATTAATGAGAATTTACTGTAAGTTCTGTGGAACTTCATAGAGTAGGATGTATTTCAAGATGCACAAGCTGTCCTCATGCTCTGTTCAATCTCAGAATCCTGAGCTGTACACTAATTGTAGAATTTGCATGTTAAAGTACACACCCACTCACCCAAAATGCACATAAATGTGTTTTATGAATTTTCAGGAACTTTATTGTACAGTAATTCATTTATCATGTCAGAGCAGTGGATTTTTAAAGTCCTTCATATTGTAAAGCACATAGGTGAAATTCTAATAAAATATATTTTAGTATGACCCTAGGGCTTGAAAAAATGGCATGGTTAATAGTGTCACTAATCTCCTTGATCTGATTGAACTTCCTTCCCTTTTATCCAGGGAACTCTAAAGATGAAATAGAGAACACCTGAGTCAGGCTGACATACCAATAATCCTTCATGGTGTTAACCAAGACCTTTGCCTTTGCAGAAAAACAATTCATGATGATAGCAAGTCTACATATCTTTACTAAATAGCCTTGCTCCTGCAGAAACATCCTGCCTGTCCAATTTTCAAAATTAAAGGAACAAAAACCAAGGACATCCCACCCCAAACAACTCATGTAGCTCCCTCTTCCCATTTCCCCATATCCTCCCTTTGCTCCTTGCAGCCATGTATACTGCTTGCCTAACACTTACTTTCTGAACAGTGATTGCTGTTTCACATTAATGCTACTTTAGTTCAATAAACTTCTTCCATACTTTGGATTTCAGAGTCTGTTTTTATCAAAACAAGTTCAATTATTCCATATGTATGTATATTTTCTACATTCCCAGACACAGGATCAGTCTTAATAAAATATGACCTATTTATACCTAAAATCTATTTATTGATCTGTTAATTAACTGCCGCTAAATGAAAACACTGAAAGTTGCTAGTGTCTGATGAAAATAAAAATAAAAGAGAGATTGGATCCATTTTTGCCCACAGCCATGAGAATGGAATGTGTGGCTCCTGCCATGATTTTAGTGGGGTATTTGGTTTTGGAAAATTTAACAACTGGTTAGGAATAAATTTTATATCCTGCTCTGACAATAAAACAAAAAAACAAATGGATTAAAGGATTAGACATAGAAAATTAAACTAAAAAAATGGGTAAAGTTTTACCTAAACTACATACATAGGCAATAAAGAAAATACTGTGGAAAATAAATTAGAGTTTGAATAAAAGAAAAAAATTCCAAGGAGAAGAAAAAGAGGCAATCCATATTTAAAAATGTTTTTTAATTAGAGTATTTTTGTGGGTCATATTAAAAAGAAACAAAGGCTAAAAGTTAGTAATTTATAAAAATCACAAATTAATAAGAAAAGGATGAACATATCAGTTAGAAAGAGAAGCCAGGCACAAGGAAAAATTTCAATGAAGAAAAATTTGCAGACAATTAGTCAATTCAAAAGAATGCATTAATGATAGAAGTGCAAGTGAAACCAACAATAAGGTATCACTCTTTTACTTATAGAAGAGAAGAAAAATAAAATCAACGATCACCTGTGACATTGTTAGTAAAGTAGAAAGGTACTCCCAGCTACATATATCTGTGATATATGGTTTTGGCAGACCCTTAATGGAAAGCAGCTATATTTGAATGATTGTCTAGGATAAAATATATTCATCTTTAACTTTTCACAGTCTATGTTTACATATTATAATTCTACTTAATACATAATGTAATAACTTTACGACAGCTTACTTCAAATACTCTTCACTCTCATCCACTATGCTATTGTCCCTTTCTTCTACCTATGTTATAAACCTTGAAATATATTGTTACTATTTTTCTTCATGCATATAAACTTTGTTCTTATCTATATAATAATACTTTTTCTATCAGATTTTAGGATTCTCCTTTTATCATTACTTTTTTGTTTGTTTGTTTGCTTGTTTTTGACATGGGCAGGCTCTAGGAATCGAAACTGGGTCTCCAACATGGCAGGTGAGAACTCTGCCACTGAGCCACCATTGCCTGCCCTTATCACTGTTTTTTGAAAATGTGTTATGGTGACCAGTTCTGTGAATATTTTTATGTTCATTCTGTTATGGATTTTATAAGCTTATTGGAATTGTGGTTTTCAGATTTTCATCCAACGTGGGAAAATAACAGCCATTGTTCGTCAAATACTGTCCTCCAATTCTTTATGACCTTTTGTTGTCTATATGGTAAATTCTTGATATTGAATTGCCACTGAACCTTTATACACATATAAGAACTTTTCTCTGTGATTGGCTTAGGGCAATTTGTGTTCCCAAGTGTTCAAGCTTATTGATTTTCTTCTGCAGTGCAGTGCCCAATTTGCTGCCAAGCTCATTTGTGTTTTTTCAGACAATAATTCTTATCATGAAATATTCTTCATTATATCCTTTTCTTTTATTATGTCCTTGTTTCCTATTTGATGTTTTCAAATATTAATTAAAATGTTAAAATGTAACAACTGCTTTGAAGTTCTTGTCACCTATATCCCCAAAGTTTACAAATTCTGCCACTTTTCTTATTGACTAATTGCTCTGTCATTGTGTTTGTAATCATGATTCTTGCTTATTCATATTTAATATTTTTTAATTAGATGTCTAACATTATGTTTGGATTTTTTTCTTTACTTTCCTTTAAAGATTGTCTTGGCAAGCACTTAAATTACTTGTAGATATATTTGATCCTTTCAAATTTTGTTTTAATCTTGGTTAGAACAGGTCAATTGTAGTTTTTATTGTAGGACTAATTAAGATCTGCTAGAGTGGGAGTAAGTGTATATATTGATTACTCAAAATGTTTAATGAGGTCTCTCAATATCCATTGAACTTTAATCCCTTTATAAAATTTTTGGCCTCTAGCAATTTCTTACCTTATACTCTTTGGAAATTGCATTTTGCCTATGCTTTATGAAATGACACCCTATGATAAGCAAATTAGTATTCATCTCAGACTAGGACAATGTCTAGGTATATTTTGGGATCTTTATCTCTGCATAGCTTCCTCCTCTCTGGCATTCTAGTCCACAGATTCTATATGTGTCTGCCTTCCTGAATATTTATTTCTGTCTCTTCAACACAAGAAAGCCATCATATTCTGTTAGTAATATCAGTTCCTGTAGCATGGTCAGAAGGATATCTAAGAAAACCAGGGTATTTTTTAGGATTCAGATTGTTTGTCTTCTTTCTGGGATTATTGTTGTGTGATATTGGCTGTCCATTACCTGAATGAAAAGCTATGAATTGTGTTTTGTATAATTTTACATTCTAGTTTTTTTTTTACTTAAGTGACTCATTATGGCTCCTGCTTCCAGCAGAAGTCAGAAAATATGAATTTAAAAATACCATTGAAGAATAATATTTATAAATGCAATTAAACTCCATGATTATGAAGATAATATTTTTTGAGAAATAACTAGACAGAAAAAAAAATTCACAAATGTGAACTAGGTAATTGGAATATATTTCTAAAAAGCATAGGAATGAAAATTCAACACAATAAATAATTATATTTTGAAAATAGTGATAAACAAGATGAAAAGGCCAAAAAGATCTGAAAAATTATTTTCTGAGAAATTTATTTAATATATAAAAATGCTAAAGTCATTGATCATTGATTTCAATTCAAACTGTAATGACACAATTTTTCTCCCAGTCTGACAAAGATATTCCAGAGTACTCATATTTAGTACTACAAGTTCATGTAAATTAAGAATAGTATTATTGAAATTATAGGGACTTTTTGAATATTTATAAATTAACTTGAAATTTTTGTGTCCAATCTTTTATTTTAAATACTTTTATCAATATGTTTTATTTTTATCTAGTATAGAAAACTTACAAGTTCATGAATCTGCTTTTTGTTAAAAATATTTTTAATTGACAAATCTTCACACACATATATTCCATACATGATGTACAATCAGTGGCTCCCAATATCATCACATAGTTGTATGTTTCATCACCATGATCATTTTTTAGAACATTTGCATTACTCTAGAAAAAGAAATAAAAAGGAAAAAGAAAAACCTCATATATCCCATGCCTCTTACCCTCCTTCTCATTGACCAGTAGTATTTCCATCTACCGAATTTATTTTAAGCCTTAACCCCTCTATTATTTATTTATTTTTAATCCATAATTTTTTTACTCATCTGTCCATACTGTGGAAAAAAAAAGCATCAGACACAAGATTTTCACAATCACATGATACATTGTAAAAGTTATATCTTTATAAAATTGTATTCAAGAATCAAGGCTATTGGAACACAGCTCAACAGTTTCAGCCACTCCAGCCACTCTAATACACCATAAACTAAAAAGGTATATCTATATAATGCATAAGAACAACCTCTGGGGTAACCTCTCAACTCTGAAATCTCTCAGACATGGAGACACTTTATTTTGCCCGATTTCTCTCTTCCCTCTTTTGGTCAAAAAGGTTTTCTCAATCTTTTGATGCTGGGTCTTGTCTCATCCCAGGAGTTCTGTCCCATGTTGCCTGGGGCATTTACACCCCTGGGAGTCATGTCCCATATAGTGGGGAGGGCAGTGAGTTTGTTCACCTGGAGAGTTGGCTTAGAGAGTTAAGCCAGATCTGAGCAACAAAAGAGGTTCCCTGGGGGTGACTCTTAGGCTTAATTTTAAGTCGGTTTAGTCTATCTGTTTCAGGAATAAGTATCATAGGGGTGAATTCCAAGACATGAATCTGCTTTTATTTTAAACTTTTCTATTGTATAATATAACATACATACAAAGCAAAGAAATGAAAAAGCAAGTTTTCAAAGCACTCTTCAACAAGCAGTTACAGGACAGATCCCAGAGTTTGTCATGGTGTACCATACGATCCTCTCAGACTTTTCCTTCTAGCACAGCTAGAATATAGGAGGCTAGAAGCCATACATTTTTTTATCACCACAATTGACTTTTTTTTCTTTTTATGTGTGAAAAACAACATATACAAAAAAGCAATAAGTGTCAAGGCATAGAACCACAATTAGTTGTAGAACATATTTCAGAGTTTGACGTGGGTTACAATTGCACAATTTTGTGTTTTTAGTCTTGGCTGCTCTAAGATACTGGAGACTAAAAGAGATATCATTTTAATGATTCAGCAATCATATTCATTTGTTAAATCCTATCTTCTCTGTATAAAACTCCATCACCTTTGATCTTTCTATTCCTCTCTTTAGGGGTGTTTGGGCTATGGCCATTCTAGCTTTTTCATGTTGAAAGGGGCTGTCAATAATATGGGGTATGGAGATGGAACTATCTGATGTTCTAGAGATGCTAAGCCCTCTAGGTTTCAGGACTTAACTGGTCCAGGGACCCATCTGGAGGTTGTAGGTTTCTGGAGAGTTACACTAGTGCATGGAACCCTTGTGGAATCTTATATATAGCCCTAGGTGTTCTTTAGGATTGGCTGGAATGGTCCTGGTTGGGGGTTGGCAGCTTAATATACATAGCAAGGTCTAGCTAAAGCTTATGTAAGAGCAACCTCTAGAGTAGCCTCTTGACTGTATTGGAACTCTCTCTGCCACTGATAATTTATTAGTTACACTTCTTTGCCTCCTTTTGGTCAGGATGGAATTGTTGATCCCACAGTGCTAGGGCTGGACTCATCCCTGGGAATTATCTCCCAGGTTGCCAGGGAGACTTCCACCTTGGATGTCATGTCCCATGTTGGGGGAGGGCAATGATTTCACTTGCAGAGCTGGGCTTATAGAGAGTGAGGCCACATCTGAGCAACAAAAGAGGTCTTCCAGAAGTAACTATTAGGCATACCTATAGACAGGCTAAGCTTCTCTGTTACCTACATAAACTTCACAAGAGTAAGCATCAAGATCAAGGGCATGGCCTATTGATTTGGGTGTCCCTAAAGTTTGACACAGTATCAGGGGATTCCCTGATGGTAAAGCTTAATAGTTCCATACTGTTTCTCCCATCCCTCAAGGGACTTTGCCAATACTTTTTGATTATCTGCTTAGTATACTCTAGGACATACCTAGGCTTTACATTAAGCTATACAGGATTAAAGGATCTCTTTCTTCTTCTGGGCTGTCTGTGTTTCAGTTGTTCAAATGAGCTATACAGATATGTTGAGTTAGATTATGTGCTATAGAAAATTTTGGTTCCAGACCAAATAAAACTTTCCTCCTTTGATCTCAAAGAATATGCATGGTTCTAAAACATAGACACTGTCTTCTTTACCCCTATGTTCTGAATTATGTTAACCCCAATCTGATTGACTTTGTTCTTATCTCTAAATGTCAGGAGATATAAATCTAAATGTCAGTCTCTCAAATCCAGAAATAATAATTACCACTCTGAACTAAATGTGTCTGCTATGAAAATTTACAATCTAGACTAAGCATTTTCTTATAAGCGTTTTTTAAAGGAGACCATATCAATGCTGCTCTTTGTTTCAGGCTTATTTTGCCTCACCAAATGTCCCATACATTTATTCACATCGTTGCTTGCTTCATGATTTCTTTCTTTTTCCTGTAGTAGCACTACATTTGTTCATAAGTATTCACCCATCGTTTGCCAATCAACTTCTCAGTTAGGGCATGCTTCAGCCCCCTGCATTCAACAGGGATCATGTATAGTGCCCAAGGTCCACAGTCCTCAACATTCTAAATTTTAGATGATTTCAAGGTTCTTAAGAGAAAGAAAACCAATAAACATACCCTCCCCAAACAGGAAATCTAAACCTCCTCTTATCTTTTGTCCCCCCCCATTATTTACCTCTGCTGTTGCTGTTGTAGTGCTGATGTCTTCTTTTCAAACATAGCCCATAGCATGCAATCTTGTCATGTACTTCAGGATGTCATTTCATCTTACTGCTGCATAATATTTCATTATATGTATAGACCACATTTTGATAAGCCTGTTAATGGGCTTTTAGTTTGTTTCCATCTTTTGGCAATCGTAAGTGCTACTATGAACATTGGTATGCAAATTCTGTTTGTGTCATTGCTTTTCAGCTCTTCTGGGTACATACCAAGTAGTGCTATTGCTGGGTCATAGGGCAATTCGATAGTTAGTTTCCTAAGGAACAGCCAAACTGTCTTCCATAGTGGTTGCACCATTATACATTTCCACCAGCAGGGAATAAGTGTCCCAATTTCTCCACATCCTCTCCAACATTTATAGTTTTCTATTTGTTTTATAGCAGCCATTATTATAGGTGTGAAGTGGTATCTCATTTTAGTCTTGATTTGCTTTTCCCTTATAGCCAATGAAAATGAGCATCTCTTCATGTGCTTTTGAGCCATCTGTATTTGCTCTTCAGAAAAATGCCTATTCACATCTTTAGCCCATTTTATAATGGGTTGTTTGTTTTATTGTTGTTGGGTTGTATGATTTCTTTGTGTATACAGGAAATCAAACCTTTGTCTGATATGTGATTTCCAAATATTTTCTTCCATTAAGTTGGCTGCCTCTTCTTTTTGAAAAAGTCTTTTAAGGTGCAGAAGCATTTGATTTTTGGGAGTTCCCATTTATCTATTTTTTCTTTTGTTGCTTGTGCTTTGGGTGTAAAGTTTAGGAAGCTATCTCCTATTACTAGGTCTTGAAGATATTTCCTTACATTTTCTTCTAGAAGCTTTATGATGGTAGTTCTTATATTTAGGTGTTTGATCCACTTTGAGTTTACTTTTTTGCAGGGTATAAGAGAGGGGTCCTTTTGCTATTGATATCTAGTTCTTCCATGTCCGTTTATTGAAAATACTATTTTGTTCCAGTTCAGAGGATTTGGGGACCTTGTTGAAAATCAGTTGACCATAGATTTGGTGGTCTGTTTCTGCACTCTTGATTCAATTCCATTGGTGAATGCTTCCATCTTTGTGCCAGTACCATGCTGTTTTGACCATTGTGGTTTTATATGGGTTTTAAATTAGGAAGTGTTAATCCTCCCACTTTGTTCTTCTCTTTTAGGATGCTTTTAGCTGTTCGGGGACTCTTTCCCTTCCAGATGAATTTGGTAACTAGATTTCTAAGTCTTCAAAATAGGATGTTGGAATTTTGATTGGTACTGTGTTGAATCTGTAGGTTAATTTGGGTAGAATTGACATCTTAACTATATTTAACCTTCCTATCCATGAGCAGGGAATGCCTTTCCACCCATTTAGATCTTTGATTTCTTTTAGCAATGTTATGTAGTTTTCTGTGTACAAGTCCATTACATCCCTAGTTAAGTTCATTCCCAAGTACTTGATTCTTTTCGTTGCTGTTTTGAATGAAATTTTTTCCTTAATTGACTCCTCAGTTTAGGTCATTGGTTGTGTATAGAAACGTTACTGATTTTTGTACATTAATTTTATATCCCACCATCTTGTTGAATTTATTTATTAGCTCAAGTAACTTTGCTATAGATTTTTCAGGATCTTCCAAGTATATTATTCTGTCGTCTGCAAATAATGAAAGTTTTATTTCTCCCTTTCCAATTTGTATGCCTTTTATTTCTTTGTCATGCCTGATTGCTCTAATTAGAATTTCTAGCACAATGTTGAATAATAGTGGTGACAGTGGGCATCCTTGTCTTGTTCCTGGACTTAGGGGGAAAGCTTTCAGTATCTCTCCATTGAATATGATACTAGCTATCATTTTTTCACATATTCTCTTTGTCACACTGAGGTAGTTACCTTTGATTCCTATCTTTTGGAGTGATTTTATTAGTAAAGGATGGTGAATTTTGTCAAATGCCTTTTCAGCATCAGTAGAGATGATCATGTGATTTTTCCCTGTTGATTCATTAATGTGCTGTATTACATTAATTGATTTTCTTGTGTGGAACCATCCTTGCCTTTTTGGTATAAACCCCACTTTTTCATATTCTTTTAATGTGTTGCTGGATTTGATTTGCTAATATTTTGTTGAGAATTTTGCATCTATGCTCATTAAGGAGATTGGCCTGTGGTTTTATTTCTCATAGTATCTTTACCCAGTTTTGGTATTAACATGATATTAGCTTTATAAAATGAGTTAGGTGGAGTTTTTTTCCTCAAGTTTTTTGAAAAGTTTGAGCAGGATTGGTGTTTGTTCTTTTTGGAATGTTTGATAAAATTCTCCTGTGAAGCCATCTGGCCCTGAACTTTTCTTTGTAGGAAGATTTTTGATGACTGATTGATTCTCTTTACTTGTGATGGGTTTGTTGAGATCTTCTATTTCTTCCTGATTCAGTGTGGCTTGTTTGTATTCTTCCAGGAATTTGTCCATTTCATATAAGTTGTCTAGTTTGTTGACATGTAGTTGTTCATAGTATCCTCTTATGATTTCTTTCATTTCTTCAGGTTCTGTGGTAATGCACACTTTCTCATTTCTGATTTCGTTTATTTGCATCCTCTCTCTCTTTTTCTTTGTCAGTCTTATTAGCAGCCCATCAATTTTACTGATTTTCTGAGAGAACCAACTTTTGGTTTTATTGATTCTTTCTATTGTTCTTTTGCTCTCCCATTCATTTAACTCTGGTTTAATCTTTGTTATTTCTCTTCTTCTATTTGTTGGAGTTAGTTTGCTGTTCTTTCTCAAGTTCCTCCACGTGAGCAGTTAATTCCTCGATTATTGCTCATTCTTGTTTTTTAACATAAGTATTTAGGGCAATAAATTTCCCTGTCAGCACAGCCTTTGCCGCATCCCATAAGTTCTGATATGTTGTATTCTCATTTTCATTAGTCTCTAAATAGCTACTGATTTCTCTAGCAATTTCTTCTTTGACCCACTGGTTGTTTAAGATTGTGTTATTTAGTCTCCATATATTTGTGAATGTTCTCATTTTTGGGGGGTTATTTAGCTCCAGCTTCACTCCATTGTGATAAGGGAAAGTGCTTTGAATAACTTCAATGTTTTTAAATTTATAAAGACCTGTTTTGTGCCCTAGCATATGATCTATTCTGGAGAATGTTCCATAAGCACTAGAGAAAGATGTATATTCTTGTGTTTTGGGATGCAATGACCTATATATGTCTATTAGGTCTAATTAATTTGTCAAGTTGTTTAACTTCTCTGTTTCCTTGTTGATCTTCTGTCTGGTTGCCCTATCAATAGAGGAGAGTATACTGAGAGGGTATTGAAGTCTCCTACTATTATCGTTGAAACATATATCACTCCAGTTTTGCTGATGTCTGTCTCATGTACTTTGGAGCTTCTTGATTGGGAGCATATACATTTATGATTGTTATATCTTCTTGGTGAATTGTCTCTTTAATTAATATAAGGGTCCTTCTTTTTCTCTTATGATGTCATTACATTTAAAATCTATTTTGTCCAATATTAGTATAGCTAATCTTGCTTTCTTTTGGTTACAAGTTGCATGGAACATCTTTTTCCATCCTTTCACTTTCAATCTATTTGTATCCTTGTGTCTATGATGAGTCCCTTATAAGCAGCATATAGCTGGATTATATTTCTTAATCCATTCTGCCAATCTGTATCTTTTAATTGGTAAGTTTAGCCTATTAACATTCAGAATTATTACTGAAAAGGCATTTCTTGAATCCACCATCTTATTTTTTTCATTTTATTTGTCAGGTCTATACATTCTTTTCCCTCTTTATCTTTTTATCCTTTAAGAGTACCCTTAGTGGTATTCTTAAATTCTGTGCCCTCCTCCAGACCTCCCGCTCCTGTCTTTTTTTTCAACTGGCAGATCTCCCTTTAGTATTTCTTGTAGGGTTGGTCTCTTGTTGACAAATTCTTTCAGGCTTTGTTCGTCTGTGAAAATTGTAATCTCTTCCTCAGTTTTGAGGGACATTTGGCTGGGTACAGAATTCTTGACTGGATGTCTTTCTTTCTCAGGATTTTAAATATATCATACCACTGCCTTCTTGCCTCCATGGTGCCAGTTGAGTAGTTGGAACTCAGTCTTATGTGACTTCCCTTGTATGTAGTAGATTGTTTTTCTCTTGCTACTTTCAGGATTTTCTGCTTCTCTTCAACCTTTGACAGACTGATTAGTATGTGCCTTGGGGAAGGCCTATTTGGATTTACTCTGTTTGGAGTTCTTTGGGCTTCTTTGACTTGTATATTTATGTCCTTTATGAGGCTTGGGAAGTTTTCCCTCATTATATCCTCAACTACTCTTTCTAGCCCTTTATTCCTTTCTTCTCCTTCTGGGACACCAATGATTCTTGTATTTGTGCACTTTGTTTTGTCTATCATTTCCCTGAATTCCCATTCAAATTTTGCCATTCGTTGTTTTGAGTCTTTGAAGTCAGTTATCCTGTCCTCTATATTGCTTATTCTTTCTTCTGTCTCTTCAAATCTGGTGTTGTGTGCCTCTAGTATGTTTTTTATTTGGTCAACAGAGTCTTTAATCCCTGTGATTTCTGCTATTTTTCTTTTTATTATTTCAAATTTCTCTTTATTCTCTTTCTGCTGTTTTCTTGATCTCCTTTATATCATTAGCTATCCACTTATTTTATTAACTAGAGTTATATGAACATCTTTGATTAGTTGTTCCAACATCTGTGTCTCCTCTGGAGTTTTAATTTGGTCATTAGGCTGGGCTCTACCTGTGCGTTGTGATGTGCTTAGTGATCTTCTGTTATTTTCGTTGCATGTAAATATTTTGATTGATTTACTTTGGGAGTTGATTTCTTCAGTAGTCTAAAGCCTTGTATTTGTGGGGTGGATGTGTAGCAGGATGTAAGGTATGGGGTGGGGCACAACAGTGCAGTGATGCATTGCAATGCAGGTATAGGTGTAGGGTGATGATGTTACTCCGGTGCTTGTGAATGTGGATGCCCAGCGGCCAGGGAGTATGTAGCTGTGTGGGTGCACAGGTCTGGGGTCGTAACCCTGTTGTGCACTGGTCTAGGGTGTGGGGCCCTTTGCATGCATGTGCAGAGGTATGGCAGTGGGTCTGTGTTATGCCTTCATGGGCTGGAGGTGGATGTGACCCGGCTGCACAGGTCAGTGCTTTCTCAGAGCTGGGAAACATGATTGAGGACCCTGCATATGTGTGGGTCTAGGAGTTCCATAAACTGATGTTCCCAGAGCTTAGGGGCATGACTGGGAGCTGAATGCTTGCACGGGTCTAGGAGTGTTGTGCTGGTGTGGGCAGCGTGTTCAAAGGACGCAGCTTGGCTTATTTCCAATCCATGATTCCCCATCTGTGCACGCCTGTGGGCTCTGTGCTTCTGTGTTAGGCTCCAATTTTCTACTTCTCAGCTCCTTAGCTTTTGCAACCAGGGCCACCCTATGTGGTGCAGAAGGCTCTTCCAGGTCAGTTGCACTCTTGAATCACCATCTCAGATGCCCTAAGTTTTCCTTGGAGCAGGGATGAACTTGATCTACCCTATTCAGCCATCTTCCCTGAATGCAATAATAACTTTATAACATTTTTTAAGCAAGTAACATAAATATGGTCCTTTTTTGTGAAACTTGGCAGACTGGGTTGGAGAAGAATGAAAAGAAAGCAAGCAGAAGACAGCAAAATTATGCACCCTGTAGATTTCTCCCCCCGGGAAAGGAAACATTGAATATGTTGGGGAGGACATGATGAAACTGGAGGGGAAAGTGAAAGTGTCTGAAGTTTGTGGTTGCAGGAGAATAAAGGACTCTCTGAGATTTCACAGTGGATGAGGGGTAAATCATCTCTTTGAGAAATGGAGACTGTTAAAGAAAGCAGGGAGGGGAGGGATTCTGAAGAATAGGAAGGACCCTGATGTGAGGAGGAGGATGAAGAAGGTGGGGGTGAGGGATGGAAGGGGAATGGAGGAAAGAGAGTTAAAAAAATGGGGGTACTGGCATCTGAACAGGTGGTATGAAGAAGACAAGCAGGGAAGTCCATGGGGATTTTCCTGGCTTCTAACAACTTCCATATTAGGCAGTTCCAGTCCTTGGCCAGCATGAAGAGCTGTGGCTCAGTTCCAGCTTTGCACCCTGTGCCACTTCAGCTAACCAGGGGTAGACAAAAGGCTGTGTGTGTGGGTCTTGACTTTCCTTAGTCTGTGGCTAAGCACCACTTACAAAGGATGGAGTTCTTTGGCTCAGTGTTGGGCATGGTCTTCAGCATTAGATGCATGCACTGCATTAGGCGCAGAAATACAGGCAGTGGCTGGGGCACCCACTTCACCTCTTTAAGATACAGGTTGCCCTCATGTCCTTGTAAGGATGCAGCCCAGGAAACTATTAATTAGGATGCAGGACACACTCATCATATTCTGAAACACATGGAGTAATGGGGGTATACTCACTTACTTTGGCCCAGAATCCCACATATCCTGCAGCTGAGGGTATTCCCTATAACACCTTCTTGCCATTAAGCATACCCATGGGGCAGAAAACTTGAGACTTGGAAGATGATTTGTCTGGGTATACCCCTTGTCTCCTTAACCAGACTCAGAGGGCTGTTGAATCAGACTTATCACCCCAGTGGCTCTGAGCCTAACCTCTACTCCTTTCTCTTGGACTCCAGGAAGGGTGAAAATATTGTCAGTAGGCTAATTAGGGGTTGCCTATGGGAGTGGCTTCTGGGGTCCCTGCAAGGGAGGAGGTTTAAGAGAAGTGATGGGAGAGTCTGTTAGAACAAACAGGAGGGAAGAACAGAGAAAGTGGAGGATAGTTTTGAAGTAGGTGCTGGGAACAGGCACCATAGAATCTGGATCCATCTTGAAAATTTCCTTAGACTGGATTTGAATGAGAAGCTCATGGCATTCCACAATACCTGTCCTTCAGGGCTATAGCAAGGGACGAACATAGGCAAATAAGTTGCAGAGGTGGAGGTTTCATTTTGCTAAGCCCTGCTTTCTCCTTAGGGAATATAAAATGGATGATGTTCAGAGCAAACAGAGAAGCTTGTCTAGTGTGGCCAAGAGGCCAATTACAAAGAAGGTGTGAGAGGAATCTGTGAAGAACAGTAACATGGGAAAGTGAGGAAACAAGACTGGGCAGGACCAGTAATTACTACTCCTAGTAGCCAATAAGGAAAATTCCCTGGTGATTCTCTCTCTATTCATAAGAGTTTTAGAACAAATCCAGCAGAAAGCAGGGAGGGAAGAGACTGAATAGCTTAGAGCCAGAGAAGAAGATGCTGTCCTCAGGTGTAGAGAGTACATGAAGAAAAGGATAGAGGGTGCAGAGATTTCTTGTGATTCTCCATCTCGAGTTAGGTGTCATGGATAATAAGGGAGAAATGGTAGGAGAGTTAATTCATAAAGTGTAGAGTAAGCCAAATGCCATCTGTCACACAAAAGTCAATGAGGAAAGGGTGGTGCAGTGGTGGCTCAGTGGCAACATTCTCGCCTGCCATGCCAGAGACCCAGGTTCGATTTCTGGTGCCTGCCCATGCGAAAAAAACAAAACAAAACAAAAAAACCAACGAGGAAAGCCAGGATGAGTATTAGAGGCAAGTCAGAGGAAAATAAACATTGAGGGTTGGTGTCTTAGGTGGAGGATGCTCTACTTCTGGCTGGCTCACCAAAAAATATAACTAAAGCCCTGCTGATGATTGAGCAAGCAGAACCCCATTCCAGGTTTGGGATTCTTGCCACCAGAAATAATTAAGGGGTGAAATTAGAAAGTAAGACAGATAATACAGTTTATTACAGAAAGAAAAATTGCACATTAAAGGGATAATGCAGTCTGCTCAAGGTAGAAATATGTGCATAATGGTGGGGTTTAACTTGTTTTATAGGGAAGCTCTACTGGTAGCAGATTTCCATAGTGACAAGATATCTTCATTGGTTCTTGTGACCTGCCATCACATACTCAAAATCTGTTTGGGGCTAATGTTTAATAGTCTTTAGAACCCCAGGCTTTCTGTTATTAACTAAGAGTTTGCTTTGGGCCTATGATTTTATAAGCTTTATGGCTTTGGAGGGTTTCAGAGATTTAGGGGAAATTTTTGCTCTAAGGGGTTTGTAGTTTATATTAACTCCTTCATAGTTGGATAGGAAATAGTGACTTGCAGTTGTCCATTGCCTCTTTCAGAGCTGAATAGAAAACTGTGGGCATGAAGTTCTCCTATTCTATCCTGCTTCAGCATTCATCAATACTTTATTCCTTTTTACTGATGAACAATATTCCATTGTATGGATAGACCATTTTTAATTTACCCATTAATCAGTTGGTGGAAATTTGTGTTTTTTCTAGGACTAATTTTTCCGTACTGCTTTTGAAATTACACTTTTCATTTATTATGTTGGTTGGTGCTTTTATAGTTAAAATATTATAGGGATGATTATAATCTTCTAACCACTCATGAAAACAATTTCAATTTTTCTCCTTGAAATTAAGGCAAGATAATTTTATTTGCATTTATTTTTCTTAAATTGTCAAGTTGATATGTAATAGTCTCTGAAAAAAATTCACTGACCTCTCAGACCTGGAAGATGGTACAAGTTAAATTACTACCATCTCTTCAGCTGCAGTGTTGTTGAGATCAGATCAAAAGGACCCAGGTGGTACTGTAAGGAATTATATATAGACAGTGGAGACTAGATTCAAGGGCTATAGGCTGCTGAGGACAGATTTGGACAAGGGTTTCCAAATAATGTATCTGGTGTTATAAAAGTCCTTATCTAGCTCAATGCACCTCTTGTCAAGCAAGTCCTCATATTTGAAAGGCTGAATATCTTTACCACCAGACTGAGTGCTTCTCTCATGACCTCAACAGGCATCTCTTGTCCTGAACTCTTGATTTCAACATTTATGGCTCCAAATGTACTTAAGCAGGTTTGAAACTCTTATGTGCCCTGTAAAATGCTGTTCTTTTGATCCAGTTTTGCAGGGGCAGACCTATTATTTGGTGGGACCTTTTGATTAGGTGGTATCCATGGAATTGTGAATCCACCCATTCAAGTTGGGTCTTAATCAACTTGCTGAGGTCCTATAAGAGAGAGACATTTTGGATAGTTCAGAGCTGAGACAAGCTAACAGAGAAAGAAAACACCCCAGGAGAAGCCAGAAAGACCCACAGGAGTTTAGAAAGCCATTTGAAAATCAACCCAAGAGAGACAGGCTAGGAAAAGTCACCATGTGCCTTCCCATATGACAAAGGAACCCCGGATGCCAACCACCTTTCTTCAGAATCAATGTATCTTTCTCTGGATGCCTTAATTTGGACATTTTCATGTACTTAGAACCACAAATTTGTCATCTAATAAATCACCTTTGTGAAAGTTAATAAATTCCTAGTATATTGCACTGTGGCAGCTTAACAAAACTGAATCAGCACTGTTTGTCATTTGTGGTGATGAGGGTGAATTGCAGTATCCAAAGTATTCACATATCAGGGTGCTTAAACCCAACATCTAACTCAGTCACCTGAAAGTACTTCATCTAGTGACTAATAGAGACTTAACAAAAATGGCCACTTTATTTTAGGAGAAAACTTTGAGAAGGCATTTTTCACTGCCAAACATTTTTAAAGTACCAATATTTATTATTTAATATTCTGACTATAGGCTGTTGGGGCAGAACATGCAAGGAATTCATTTCCTACCTATGCAGCATGAGTGAAATACATGTACTTTCTAAAGGGAACTTTAGAAAAGTGCCTCCAACCTATGATACAAAATGAATTTTTATCCATGCATAATACAAATGTATGCCTAGACTTTTCTACTTTATTCATTAAAAACAGGCCATGACTTCTGGGGAGGTGGTGAAATAGGAATCTAATTCACCCCTCCACTGTGAAACAACTAGAGAAAAGGTAGAAAATGACCAGGACAACAGTTAAAGGGTACAGGAGTTCAGAGAGGGACTGCTACATTATATAGGGAGACCGTGAATGAAAAAGTAGAAAAATAATGACTAAGAGGACAGGGTTAATTTATTCAGTCATTATCACACATGGGACCTGCTGTTATGTTCAGGCAAGAGTGGATGCAAAAGGAGCAATGCTGTCCCACACTCACACATCTGCAGCCAGTTGGGGAGATCTTTCTCCCTGCTCTGCAGCCAGGAGCTCTCACTTGAGAAACCAGGAACCAGCAGACTTTATTTATACACACAGAGAGAACTTTCTGTGGTGCCCAGTGCCTACACCTCAGCCCTGATACAGGCTACTGCTGATGACTGGTTTTGGGGGAAACTGAGGCACTACCTTCTGGAGAACAGGTTGACACAGATCAGAGCCAACCTGACAATTATCCAGAAAAAGACTCTCCATGAGAATAAATTGATAAAAAAAACCTCATCCAGAATGAGTCTGCATCACAAAGACTGGGTTAGGATCAAAAGCACATGGCTTTTATGGGGTACATAATAGTTTCAAACCAGTGCATTCCTAAAGATGTTCTTTCTATATACAAAAATACATTAACTACATCATAATTTCACAAAAGTCTTAAATGATTTGAGTAACACTAAAAATGCAAAACCAACTCAAAAATAGTACAAAATCTCATCAAAGCCAGTTACAGTCACGGTAGGTTCTAAGGCAAAGTTCTCTGGCTGTGGACCTGTGAATCCCAGAACAAGTTTTCTCCTACAAATATACAAAGGAGATGACAGTCATAAATAAACATTTTCATTTCCATGGGAAGATATTGGAAGGAAAACAGGGGTTGAAGCTCCCAAACAGTTCCTAATATGAACAGGGCAATATCCATTAGATTTTAAGGCCTGGGAATCATTTACCCTCAGAGTCTGAGAAAGTGACAGTCAGACCCTTTCCATGGGCTTGCACAGCACCCCTGCTTGCTGCAAACACAGGAGAGAATGTTCCAACATACCCAAGCACTGGGGAGAAAACCTTGTTCTTGGAACCAAACTCTTCAAGCATCCAGATAGCACTCAGACTCTCTGCCATCTCCAGGGCACATGTTCAATCCCTTCAGAAGAATGGGGTGGTGCCCAGACACTCCCTAATCCCTGGAGAATGTTCTCCACCCTCTGAGCACTGAGTGGGGTACACTCTTCCAAAGCAATGAAGTGGAGGACCTGCCTTCTGCTTCTGGGGCAAATCCACCCTCTCCCATGAATCAGTGGATCAACTCACCTGGCCTGAGATTTCCTGGCCCTAGACCTTAGATTCCATGATTCTGCTTTTGAAGTCATTTCCCCCTCCATCTGTCCATTTTGTCTCCCTTGTTGTCCTGTCTGGCAGTGGTTCCATTCATAGAGATATCACAAAAAACTTGTTATTTTTCCATGCAGCACACAGAGATTACAATAACCAGACAAAAGAGCCCTCAATAAATCCTTTCTGGATAATTACATGTCCATCCTGGCTTGTCCTGACATGCCTGACTGGTTTCATGTTTGGTTAAATCCTCATGTAGTTTCTGGGATCTCACTTTCTAGAAGACAGAATTTTTCATACTATCAATTTCTGGTTTCTTTTTACCCGAGAGTTCAGTCCTCAAGATTATCCCTTTCCTGTCACATTTTACTAGAAGATGTAAGAAGAAAAATAGGCTGCATTTTCCACATTTAGTTTGGAAATTTCCTCAGATTGATATCCAAGCTCATTGCCTTCAAATTCCACCTTCTATCCAACACCAGCTCTGAATTTTGCCAAAATTTCCACCACTTTATAACAAGGATTGACTTTCTTCCAGTTTGTAATGATACATTCATCATTTCTGTCCAAGGACTTATTGAAAGTACCTTTAGCAGCCATATTTCTACCAACAATCTCTCCAAACAGTACAGGCTTGCCAATGCACCTGCTTAAAATTCTTCCTGAACTTTCCCCTTATCCATGTAAAAAGCCTTTCCAACATGTTTGATATTTGCAAACCACAGTACCCCTCTTCTCTTTACCAAAATCTGTTTTGGTTTGTCAAAGCTACTGGAATGCAATATACCAGAAATGGATTGGCTTTTACAAAGTGGATTTTGAAACATCTGTCATTTGATTTCAATTTTCTACTCTCTGTGTTAGTTCTTTTTAAGGACTCCTGTAAACTAATTAAGACCCACATTCAATGAGTGGGATCACAGGTCAGTGCAAAAATCTAATCAAAAGTCACTACACACAATAGTTTCACCCACAATACTGGATTAGCATTAAAAGAACATGGCTTTTATGGGATACATAACAGTTTCAAACTAGCACAAGACATATTAACAAATCAAAAAGGAAAATTGAATGAACATCTTGATAAATGCTGAAATAGCATTCAACAAAATTCAGCATCCTTTTCTAGAGAAATATTTCAGTATTATGAATAGAAGAAAACTTCTTCAATGTGATAAAGGGCATATATGAAAAAGCCACATCCGATATCATACTCAATGGTGAGAGACTGAAAGTTTTCCTTCTAAGATTGGGAATGAGACAAGGATGACAATTGTCACAACTATTATTCAATACTGGCTAGAAGTTCTAGCTAGAGTAGTTAAGCAAGAAACAGAAATAAACGGCATCCAAATCAGAAAAGAAGTAAAATGGTCATTGTTTACAGATGACATGGTCCTATATTTGGAAAATCCAGAGAAATCTATGACAAAGCCATTTGAGTTAATGAAAAATTCAACAAAGTTTGGGATACAATATTAACATCAAAATATGAGTAATATTTCTATACTGTAGTGATGACCTAACCAAGGAGGAAATTAAGAAAAAAAATTCCATTCACAATAGCACCTAAAATAATCAAGTATCTAAGAAAAAATTTTAAAAGGATGTAAAGGACCTGTACAAAGAAAACTACAGATCTTTGCTAAAAGACATCAGAGACCTAAATGGGTCAAAGGATATTCCATGTTCAAGGATACGAAGACTAAATGTCATTAATTTGAAAATTCTACCCAAATGGCTCTACAAATTTAATGTAAAACCAATAAAATACAAATTATCTACTTTTCAGACTAGGAAAAGCTAGGTATCAAATTTATTTGGAAGGGAAAGGGGCATCAAATAGCCAAAAACATCCTATAAAGAGCACAGTGGAAGTACTTACACTTTCTGACTCTAAAGCTTATTAAAAAGCCACAGTGGTCAAAACAGCATGGTACTGGCATAAAGTTAGACATATTGGTTAATGGAATCAAATTAAGAGATCAGATATAGATTCCTAAACTAATGGTCAATTGATTTTTTACAAGGCCCCCAAATCCAATGGATTGTGACAGAATACTCTCTTCAATAATTGGGGATGGGAGAACTTGATATCTATATCTAAAGGAATGAAAATAGATCCCTGTCTCATATGCCATACAAAATTAACTCAAAGTGGATCAAAGACCTAAATATAAGAGCCATTTACATAAAACTCCTAAAACAAAATATAGGGAAACATCTTCAAGACTCAGTTATGGGAGGTAGCTTCTTAGACTTGACACCCAAAGCACAATCAATGGAAGATTAAAAAGAGTTAATTGAAAATTCTTCAAATTGAACACTTCTGTGCTTCAACGGATTTTGTCAAAAAGGTGAATGAGCAGCAAACTCAATTGGAGAAAATATGTGGAAAGCATAAATGTTGATTTGAAACTGTTGTATACCTCTGAATAGCCATGTTCTTTACTCATGTTTCAGTATTGCTGGATGGGGTCTTTTTTGATTAGGTTGTTTCCATGTATATATGACTCAACCAATTGTGGGAGGGAACTCTCAATTAGGTGGTTTTCATGGAGATGTGTCCTCCACCCATTCAAGGTGGGGTCACTTGCTGGAGTCTTTTAAGAGGGAAAGATTTTTGAAAAAGCATCAGAGCCCACACAGACAGAGAGCTTTGGAGATGCAGAAAGAAAATGCCCCAAGGAGGCTGTTTGAAAGAAGCCAGGAGAGGAAGCTAGCAGACATTATGATGTGTCTTCTTGGCTGAAAGAAAAACTCAGTACATTATTAGCCCTTTTTTGAGTCAAGATTTCTTTCTCTGGATGCCTTAGTTTGGACATTTTTAAGGACTTGCACATACAAATTTGTAACTTAATAAATTCCCTTTTTAAAAGCCATTCCATTTCTGGTATATTTAGCAAACCAAAACACCATATATCTGATAAGAGTATTATATCCAGTATATATAAAGAAATCCTACAACTCAACAACAAAAGGACAAACAACACAATTATAAAATGCGAAAAATGTATGAAAAGACATTTTTTTTCCAAAGGGTAAATACAAATGGCTAAAAAGTGCTTGAAAAGATGGCCATCTTCATTAATTATTTGGGAAATTCATATCAAAACCCCAATGAGATATCACCTCACACCCATAAGAATGGCTGCTATTAAACAATCATGAAACTACAAATGTTGGAGAGGATGTGGAGAAAATGGAAAACTTACTGCTGACGGAATGTAAAATAGCATATCCACTGTGGAGTTTGAAAGTTGCTCAGAAAAATATTGAGTTGACCAGCTATACTTCTACTTGATATTCATAGCTGCATTATTCACAGTTGTCAACAGATGGAAACAATTCAAGTGTCCATCAACATGAGTTGATAAACACAATGTGGTATATACATATGATGGAATATTATGCAGTAGTAAGAAAGAATGAGGTCCTGAAGTTTGTGACAACATGGATGAACTAGAAGACATAATACTGAGAGAAATAAGCCAGACACAAAAGGATAGATATTGTATAATTTTGCTAGTTTGAACCATCTTAGAAAATATAAACTTATAGTCCTAAAATGTAGAAAATAGGGGACCTGTATATAGACAGAAGCAAGGTAAGTGGGAGTTATTACTTAATATGTAGAGATGATTTGGAAATGGATAAGCTCATTATTTGGATTATAAGCACTAGTGCCTATTGAAGGTGGTTGAAAGGAGTTGTTTAAAGCCATGATTCTCATTGATGAGAATTCTTGCATGGACTACTTCAAATGCATGACATGTACAAAAAGTTAATAATTGTGTGGTATATGGGGAAAATTACCTATTGCATGCTTTGGACTATATTTAATAGTAATAGCTTCTAGTACCACAACAACACTAGTGGTAAATAATTGGGGTGGAATGAGAATAAGGGAAAAGGGGTATATGTGGTTTTCTTTTTTTGTGAGTGGGTATGCCTGTCTGTTATTTTTCTCTTTGGAGCAATGAAAATTTTCTAAAATTGAGTGATGATTATGGAACAGCTAAGTGAGTTTACTGTGAGATATTGTATACTTTGGATAGGATACATGATATGTGAATATATCTCAACAAAAATCTGCAGGTTATAAATAAATAAATGAACAAATGAATAAATAAACAAAGAGAAAGATCCAAGTGTTAGAGAAGATGTGGAGAGATGGATATACCTATTCAGTAGAGAAGTATAATGGTGCAGCCACTTCACAGGGCAAAGTAGCAGAACCGCAGGAAGCTAAATATAGGAGCACCATATGATTCGGCAATCCTATTATTAGGAATATACTTGGAAGAACTGAAAGTATGGACATGAATAGACATTTGAACATTGATGTTTATGGTGGCATTGTTCACAGTGGAAAATGGATGGAGTTGGCTGGAGAGATGATTGACTCATGAGCCAAACGGTAAACTTTGGTATGTGCATATGATGGAGTATTGCATGGCTATGGAAGCAAATGTAATTGAGAGATATGCAGAGAAGTGACTGAACCTTCAGGACATTATGTTGCACAGAGTAGGCCAGAAACAAAGGGACAAATTTTCTATGGCCTCATTAGGAAATACTTATTAAAAAATTACAGCCTAGATTGTAAGCTTTTACAGCAGTCACATTTATCCTTCGTTTTAACTGTTATTTCTAAATTTTGAGATGCTATGCTATTTGCGCATAACTTTGTTTATCTCTGGCTATGTGGGTACCTTTGTGACACCTAACACTCAGAGTTAGAATTCCGCAGCTCTGAAAACCAGCATAACACCATACAGTAATTGTTGAAGAAGGTAAAAAAAAAATGATTTTAATTAGAGAGATGAATGAAACTGAGCTGGATGAGACTAACATAAATCAGAATACAAGATAAAGGTTGATATTGTTTACATTTTAGAACTTGATCACCTGTATGAGACAAAAGAAAGAGATATTTATTTTGTCCATATTTAAATTTTCTGTAGCACAGTATTTAACCAAAGCTCTCTGGCCAGTTTATTAAGACAATATCAACGCATGGAGCCTAGAATAGGGGATGAGATTTTGTTATTCTGTATAGCTAATTTACCCTGACACATTCCAGAGTAATTTTAGCAGATAATAAAAAAATATTGGCAAACTCTCTTGAAGACTGGAGAAAAAATATGGAACTATTAAAACTCCCCACTTGGAAAATTCCTGATATTCTCTCAAGTATTAGGGACTCCCAATTTAAGAGCCATGACCTCAATTGCATGGCTTGCCTTTATGAAATTTATTTTGGTAATGGTGAGGCTAAGCTTACTTATAATTATGCCTAAAAAGTCATCTCCAGAGACCCTCTTTTGTTGCCCAGATGTGGTCTCTGTCTCTCTCTTAGCCACATCTTGTAAATAAACTCATTACCCTCTGCCCTACGTAGGGCATGACTTTCAGTGGTGTAAGTCTCACTGATAACATGAAATGTTACTCTAAGCGCTGAGCCTGGCCCTGACATCATGGGATTGGCAATGCCTTCTTTTTAATGAGATTTTACTGAGATATAATATATATTCACATACCATATAATCTTCCAAAGTGTACAATCAATGATTCACAGTATCACCATATAGATGTGCCTTCATCATCACTGTCAATTTTTGAACATTTTCATTACTCCAGAAAAACAACCATAAAAATAAAAACAAAAGTTAAAAAAACACCAAAGCTTCCATATCTCACTTCCCCTCTATTTATTTATTCTTTGCCTTTATTTTCTTACACATCTGCCCACACAGTGGATAAAGGGGGTGTTTGTCACAAGGCTCTCACATTCACACAGTCACACCTGAAAAACTCTATAGCTATTCAATCATCTTCACATATCAAGGCTATTGGATGACAGGTCAACAGTTTCAGGTATTTCTCTCTAGCTAATCCAATACTCCAAAAGAAAAGGGATACCTGTATAATGCATAAGAATAACCTCTATTTGAAAACTCCCAGGCATTGAAACTTTATTTTCTAGTCTTCCCCCTTTTGGTCAAGAAGGCTGTCTCAGTCCAGTGGTGCCTGGGCCAGACTCATGACTGGAGTCATGTCCCACATTGCCAGGGAGATTTACACTCATCAGATTCATGTTCCACATAAGGGGGAGGGTGATAAACTTACCTGCAGAGGTGGCATAGCGAGATAGGACAAATCTGAGCAACAATAGAGGTTCTCTGGGGGTGACTCAGGGATAATCATAGGTAGGCTTAGCTTTTCATTTGCAGGAATCAGTTTCATAAGTGCAAGCCCTAAGATCAAGGGACTGGCCCATCAAATTGTCAATCTCTAATGATTTGAGAATATCAGGTCTTACCCACGTGGGGAAGTTTAATATTTCCACCCTTTCCCCCAGTCTCTCAAGGGGAATTTGAGAGTAAGTTTAATCTCCTGCCAAGATTATCCTGGGATATATTGAGGCAAACCACCAACCTGTACTAACCAACATGCTCTCCCTCCCTATTCAAGGTTCCATGTAATTATGGTGTTCGAATAAGCTGACCATGCTAGGTAAGTTAGATAATGTGCTAGAGAAAGCAAAAAATTTGCACTAAATAAACATACTTTTCTTTGGGTCTCACAAAAAATTTGGTTTTAAAATACAGACAATATCATACTCTACCCTTTAGTCTGGTTTACTTTAGTCCAACCTAGATCAGCTTCATTCTTATCACTAATTGAAGTCTGAGTACTCTTTCAGTATCTTTAACAGCTGCTGTATGGGGTAATGCTGACTTTCTTAGCTGCAGAACTCTAGCTCTGAGTCAGGTGTCATACTGATACCTAAAGATGCAGGGAAAGACCAGGTTACACACAAAGTGCTCAGCATCTCAGAATTTAAAAATAGTAGTTACAACTCTGTGATAGATGTGACTGCTGTAAGAGGTTAAAATCTAGGAACCTTTATGATAGGGCTTACCCTAACAACCTTTGCTCTCAAAATCAATTTTCAGAGTTTGCTTATGATAGGTATTTCATATTAGTGAGGTATTATAATATTTGTCTTTTTATTCCCTTCATTCAACATACTGTCTTCAAGTTTCATTTGCATAGTTGCATGCCTCATAATTTCATTCCTTCTTGCAGCCACTCAACATTCCATTGTAAGTATACACCACTGTTCCCATTTCCATTCCACAGCTGACGTACCCTTAGGCCACCTGCAGCTATTGGATATCACAAACACCATCAGAAAAACCAGTGTGCAAATGTCCATTTGTGTCTGCTCTCAGTTCCTCCAGGTATACACCTAACAATGATGTTGCAGGGCCACACAGCAACCCTACATCTAGCTTCCTGTGGATCCACCACATGCCCTCCAGTGGGGCTTACCACTCTATGCTCATACCAACAGAAAATACATACATCTCTGTCCACATTTTCTCCAGCACCTGTATTTCTCTTTTCATCTTTAAACAGTTTTATTCACACATCATACAATCCAAACTAAGTGAAAAAACCAATGTTTCCTGGCATAATCCCATGGCTATGCCTTTACCACTACAATTTACATGGGATCATTTCCATTCTTAGGCAAATAATTCCATACCCTTCTCCCATATCCTCAGCTTATTGACATTTAGCTTTGACACATTGCCTTTTTTTTACATTCAGTGGAACCATATTACAATGTTACTTTTAACTATAGACCCTAGTTTCATTGATTGTATTTCTTCCTGTGTACCATCCTATTTTCAACACCTTGTAATGTTGACATTCATTTCTTCCCTCATGCAAAGACATCCTTATATTTGTACATTTAAGCACCATCATTGCCTACTCTAGGCTTCACTAAGTTATAGCATCCCCGTCTTTATTCTCCATCTTTCCTTTGCTGTCATACATGCCCCCAGTACCACAGCCACACTGACACTCAGCTTCATTCAGTGTATTTATAAGATTGTGCTACCACGAAGTAGTATTGTGCTGTCCATTTCTGGATCTTTATGATCCAGAAATCAACATCAATACCAAATCTCTACCCTCTTTATATCTCCTGATATCCTATGTTGTCAACTTTAACTCTCAAAATCTGTTCATTAATGGTAATTCACATAAGTGAGACCATACAGTATTTGTCATTTAGTTTCTGGCTACTTTCACTGAGCATAATGTCCTCAAGATTCATTGACATTGTTGCATAACATCACGACTTTATTCTGTCTTACAGCTGCATAATATCCCATAATATGTATATGACACATATTAGTTTGTTTAGCCATTCATCCATTGATGGGCATTTGGGCTGTTTCCATCTCTCTTGCCAACCATAAATAATGCCACTATAAACATCAGTGTTCAATTGTCCATTCGTTCTTAACTTCAGTTCCTTCAAATATATACCGAATAATGGGAATTCTGGATCATACGGCAATTCTATACTTAGCTTCTGGATGAATTGCCAAACTACCTTCCAGGGTGGTTGCACCATTCTACATTCTAATCAATAGTTAATAAGTGTACCCCTTTCTCCACATCCTCTCTAGCACTTGTACTTTTCTTTTTTTATTTATAATGGTCATACTAGTAGGTGTGAGATGACAATTTCATTCTGGCTTTGATTTGTACTTTTCTTTATTAGCCAGTGAGGTTGAGCATCTTTTCATGTGTTTGTGAGCCATTTGTCTTTCCCATTTGGAAAAGTATTTGTCCATGACCTTTGTCCATTTTTTTAAACCTTGTTTTGAAGAATTTCAAAATTCTTCAAATTTTGTTTTTGTTTTTTTTTAATCTTGTTTTGAAGAATTTGAGCAAGATTAGCACTAATTCTTTCTTGACTGCTTGGTAGAATTCAAACGTGAAGTCATATGTTTCTGAACTTTTCTTTTTTGGGATCTTTTTGATGACTAATTTAATCTCTTTACTTGTGATTAAGCTGCTGAAGTCATCTATTTCTTCTAAAGTCTATGTTGCTTGTCCATGCATTTCTAGGAAGTTGTCCATTTCCTCTACATTGTCTAGTTTATTAGTATACTAATAAACTAAACTAAAGGGTGTATCCTCTCATTATCTCCTTTATTTCTGCATGGTCATTATTTCTGATTTTATTTGTGTCTCTGCTGTTATTTCTGTCAGCCTACATAAAGGCACATCAATTTTTTTATGGTATCAAAGAAAAAAACTTCTGATTTTGTTAATCCTCTCTGTTGTCTTCATGTTCTCAACTTGATTGATTTTTTTCTCTAATCTTTGTTATTTCTTTTCTTCTGTTTGCTTTGGATTAAGTTTGCTGTTTTATCTCTAGCTCCTCCAGGTGAACAGTTACTTCATTGATTTTTGCTCTTTCTTCTTTTTAATATATTCATGTAGGGCAATAAATTTCCCTCTCAGCACTACCTTTGCTACATTTCATAAATTTTGATATGTCAGGCATTCCTGTGAAGCTTGTTGATTCTGTGCTTTTCTATCCTCCCCAATAGATGGCACTTGTCAGCCCACCACTCCCAATGGTGTAATATTGATGTCATATCTTTAATTCTCAGTTTCCCCTTACCACCAGGGGCATAGTTGAGACAGATGCTGAGGTAGAAAACTGTCTTATGTTGCTTCTGTTATCCAGCCCCTGTGGTCTGAATTCCCTGGTGGAGGGCTGCCATTTTAGATGGACGTTGTCCCCCATTTTTTTTTTTTTTGCTGAGGATACACCCTTTAGGGAATTATTTCCCCCCACTTTACTCATTACTTTGTCTTTCAGGCCTATCATAACTCAGCATTTCCCAGGTCCTTCTGACAATTGAAAATGCCAGAGATTTTTTCTAATGAGCTATTTATAATGGTTTAAGAAAAGAAAAGATAGAAATTCTTTCTCAGTGCCAGTCCCCAGTCCCCACATATCAACAGTAAAGAGCTAGAGTTTGTGCCTGGCTCTATGTGCCCCCATTTTCAGTACTCTGAACTCAGCCTTCTCCAAAATCCTCTGCCTGTATTGTTTTTTATTTCATATTACTTTTTGTCTGTCAGCCCTGCATCCTCTATGCTATATTAAAACCACATTTGGAGCTTGGTTGAGCTTACCTCCCCTGTTCCCAGTACAGAATAATTAAAGATAGTCCCTTTAGGGAATTATTGCCTTCACCTGACTAGCTGCTTTGTCTCTCATATATATGTTAATTCCACCCTTGCTGGGGTAGTGCTGAATCCTGAGAAAGCCCACAATGCTATCTAATGTTTTGCTGGAAGTAAAAATAAATGGAGAGGAAAAAAATCCTTTTCAGAGCCAGGCTTTAGCCCCTCATGCTTGCCAATCAAGTACTGGAGTTGGTACTGAGAATTTTGTTTCCCTTTCCCAGTATTTTGTGCTCAACCAACTAAAGAATCTGTTTTTTTCCTTCCTGTCAGCCCTACCCTCTCTCTGCCAAGGCGTAACATCTGGATTACTTTTGCACTTGCTGCAGGTTTGTCTGTGCTTGGCCCTTGTATTTAGCAGTCTGAATTTGTTAATTAATTCTGAAACTGGGTTGCATAACAGTTTTAAACCAGCCCAGAGGTTACCCCAGCTATGATTAACCCCAACCATATTTTCTTATACAAGACAGGATCAGGACTCAGGAGGAGTGTGCAATCAGCATAAAGTTACCCAGAGGATAAGACCCAGCATCTTGCCAGGGTTTCCTTTGGAGCCTTTAGACTTGATGCTATTCTTGTTCTTCACAGCAGGAGGTGCTTGTCAGCCTACAGCTACCCACTGGCAAAAATTGTGCGGTGCCTTTAATTCTAAGCAGACCCTGTAGTAGCCAGGGATGTGGTTGAGACAAAGGTTGGGATGGTAGCCGGGCTTATGCTATTCCTGTTTTCCAACCCCTGGGATATGAAGTCTCTGATTCATGGCCACCACATAAAGTGGAATCTGTACTCCTTTTCTTGGGGAAGATATATCCTTTAGGAAATTATTTCCTTCACTTGACTGCTTATTTTGTGTGATACTTAAGTTCAGGTATCAACTTGGCCTGGTGATAATATCCCATTGTTCTTTTGCTGTGGACTTAAATCACCAGCATGTGAAGTTCATTTATGGTTGATTACATTTGCTGTCAGCTAAAGGGAATGTCTTCTGCAATGAATGATTTTTAATTTAATTACCTGGAGGCTTGAAAGAGAGAGGTCAGAAGGGAGCCCAACACAATACAGTCCAAGTAGCTCAGCGTACCTCATCTCCATCCTCACAGGTCAGTCCAGACATTTGGAGATGCTGAAAGAAATCACATGGAGGAAGGCCATTGGAACCTAGAAGCCAGGAGAGAAGGCCCTAAGAGGTTGCCATGTGCTTCCCATTGATAGAGAAACTCAGTTGAGGAACTATTATATACTTTCATCTGAAGAACTATAAATTTGTAACTAAATAAACCAGTCTGGAAAAGGTGGAAGCACAGAGATTGTGGCACAGAATGGTAAGTAAACCCTTAAACTCAGGAGGCTGGTGACTCTGCCCCACTAACATAGCAGGCCTAGTTGGAGACACTTCCCCATGGAAATAAAAAGTAATTTCTGCTGGGAGCAAGGGAGGGCAGCTTGGACAAGACCCAACTGCAGTTTTAGTTGACAAATTTGTACTGCTGAATACAAGCTCCATATAAATAAATACCCATATTAAAAGCTGATCCATCTATGGTGTATTGCATTTTGGCAGCTCTAGCAAACTAAAACACTTTTTCTCAGAGAACTATCTTCACTCCACCCCTGCCTGGGTCAGTAGTGACACTTGAATATGCCTGAGGCTTTCTCTAATGGGCTATCTTGAATAATTAAAAATAAAAACAATTATGAAGGAAAAAAAATCTCTTTTCAGAGCCATTCCCTAGCCCCCAAGTTTTACCTGTCGAGAGCCAGAGTTGGTATGCAGCTCTATATGCCCCTTTTCTTATGGCACAGCCATTTTCCAGTATCCTGAGCATGGCCTACTCCAAAGCCTTCTTTCATTTCATCAGCCTCATCTCTCCCTCTGCCAAGAGAGAACTCAAGTTTCCTTTTCTGCTTGCTTTAAGTTTATCTGTCATTGGAGCTTGTATTCAGCAGTACAAATTTGTCAACTAAAACTGCAGTTGGGTCTTGTCCAAGCTGCCCTCCCTTGCTCCCAGCAGAAATTAGTTTTTATTCCCATGGGGAAGTGTCTCCAACTAAGCCTGCTATGTTAGTGGGGCAGAGTCACCAGCCTCCTGAGTTTGGGGTTTTACTTACAGTTCTGTGCCACAATCTCTGTCCTTCCACCTTTTCCAGACTGATATATGATGTCCAGTCATGGATGTTCCCCAAACAGTTGTTCTAGATATTTCCTGGTTATTTACTAGATCCTCTATAGTGACAATCCATTCTTGACCCAAAGTGGAAAAGATATATACCAAATATGGTTTTAGTGGTTAAGAGATTTCAAATAGAGTCAAGGGGTCATTCAGGAAGTTACTCTTAGGCAAGGATATTGCAAATTGCCAAGGTATGCCAAGCCCTAACCAACAGTATTCCTGATAACTCTGAAGAATACCTAGGGCTCTATCTAAGACTCCATAAAGTGTTTCCTTATTATGTTAACTTTTCAGAAATGTAAAACCTCCAGATTCTTTCTGTGCCAAATAAGCCCTAAAACCCAGAGGTAACTTTGTACTGCTGAATACAAGCTCCAATGACAGGTAAGTTAGAATAGTCATTGCCCAAATATCTATGAAGATTGAGACAATGTTCAAATGAGAGGAAGGAGTTGTAACAGAGCAGTTAGGGTTTTAAAAATTATTATGATGATTTAATTATTATTTAGATATTTCTTTTTAGTTCCTAATGTAGTAGAACATCCAGAAGGAGATACTTGAAATTGTTGTTCTGTAACACATACTCCACTTTGAAATTTGCCCTTTAATACTTGTAAATTTGTATTTGGAAATTTATCATTTTCTGTATATATGTTACATCTCACAATAAAACTTTTTAAAAATGGTATTATGCTTTTAATCATCACATATTTATAAATTAGGATAAGAGACTTAATTCTGTTGATATTTATTAGTAAATATGCAGGACAGATGATCATTGTTAGGTGAAAAATATGTCTGGTGTTGTTTTCTATTTAGAGATTAAATATGGCTTCAGGTGATCTGTATAGTTACCAAGTTGATAAGGGGTGGATATGTGATAGTTAAGCTCAGGTGAAAACTTGGGTAGATGATAATGCCTCATTATTCTGATGCTGTGGACTTAAATCACTAGCATGTGAAATTCATCTATGGCTGATTACATTTTTTTTTTTTTAGGGTGCATGGTCCGGGAATCGAACCCAGGTCTCCCGAATGGAAGGCGAGCATTCTACCACTGAACCACCCGTGCACCCAGCTGATTATATTTTAACAAACATTCCCTCCCTGGTAGCTCCATTTTCCATTAATATTACTTGAAATTTTTGTTCTAAAATTTCACAATTAAAAATGTTCAATCTTTTACTTCTATTATGGTAAAATATATGTAACATAATATTTGCCATTTATACATTTCTGAAGTATAAAATTCAGCAGCATTAATTGCACTCACAATGCTGTACAATCATCACCATTATCTATTTCCAGAATTTTTCATCCCCCAAACAGAAACTGTCATGGTCAGGTTCATGTGTCAACTTGGTCAAGTGGTGGTACCTGCTTGTCTGGTTGGGCAAGTGCTGTCTGACTTTTGCAATGAGGACATTTCATAGAATTAAATTATGATTGCATCAGCTGCATCCACAGCTGCAATGAGTGATGCTTAATCTAATCAGTGGAAACCTCTTAAGGAGGATTCAGAAGAGACAGGCTCTCTTCCTGCTTTGGCTGGCAAGTCTCTCCTGTGGAGTTCATCCAGACCCTCCATTGGAATCGTCAGCTTCATAGCCTGCTGTTCTAGTTTGCTAGCTTCCAGAATGCAATATACCAGAAATGGAACTGCTTTTAACAAGGGGGAATTTAATGAGTTGCTAGTTTACAGATCTAAGGCCGATAAAATGTCCCAATTAAAACAAGTCTATAGACATGTCCAATTTAAGGCATCTGGGGAAAGATACCTTGGTTCAAGAAGGCCAATGACATTCAACGTTTCTCTCTCAGCTGGAAGGACACATGGCAAACATGGCAGCATCTACTGGCTTTCACATGGCTCTACCAAAAGGGACTCTCTCCAATATGTTTCCTCTTTTAAAGGATTCCAGTAAGCAACTCCACCTTCAGTGGGTGGAGACACACCTCCATGGAAATCATCTAATCAAAAGTTACCACCCACAATTGGGTGGATCACATCTTCATGGAAACAATCAAAATGCTCCCACCCAGCAATATTGAATGAGGATCAAAGGGCATGGCTTTTCTGGGGTCCACCACAGATTCAGACCAGCACACCTGCCCTGCGGACTTTGTACTCTGCATTCCCATGATCACATGAGGCACTTTTATAAATTTTATATTTGTGAGTGTTCCCTGTTGATTCTGTTTCTCTAGAGAATGCTAATTAATACATCTTGGTACCAGGAGTGGTTCTTGAGAAACAGAATCTTAAAAATGGGTTTTTATGAATGGTTTTCTACTCTGACTGGGCTGAAAGGCACTAAGGACTCTGATTCCCATAATCAGAATGACACTCCCAATCCACGGAGTGAGTTGGTAAAAGAGTCAAAATATCACCATGCAATTCTCCTAATGTTTTGCTTGTACGAAGCCAGGCTCTGGGGATAATGTTTTTGACACCTTTACAGAGTTTTGTGGAAATAAGAGGTTTAGAGATGTTGGCTGGTTGTTGTTAGATACACTGGCTACATTAAGGAGTGAAAGGGATGGGCTTAAAGCTTCAAATGAGAAGCGTAAGCGTTGTCTGACAGATGTAGAAGTTTCTATGAGTATCCTGAAGGAAAATCTTATTTCTTGTAGCCATAAACTTGAGATCTCTGAAAATCAGACTCAGAATCTTATTGTTAGAGTAGCAACTTTACAGTGTAAACTGAAATCTCAATGTTGCATGGTGTCTGCCATTAAAGTGAAGGCATTGATTGGAAAGGACCCTGAAAAATGGGATGGTGACATATGGATTGATAATGATGTCCGGGGTGAGGTTAAAACCATAGGTCATGCTGAGTTTTCTCTAGATAACTCTGTAATAGTCTGCCCTGAGGACATAACTGCCCCAGTCCAGCATGCCTTGAGGAGTTGGCCACCCAACCTCCTGCTGAAGGGATTAGCCCTAGAGTCATTAATCCTGTTTCACCAGATGAAACTGCAAATGAATGCCTTGAAGCAAATGGCTTGGAAGATATTTCTAATTCTTTTCATGATCCAACCCCGCCACCCTTCATTTCTTCCAGACCTATAACTAGACTAAAGTCCCAACAGGCCCCTAAAGGTGAGGTACAAAGTATCACACATGAGGAGGCACATTATACTCCAAAAGAACTGTGTGAGTTTCCCAATTTATATAGACAGAAATCAGGGGAATATGTGTGGCAATGGATTTTAAGGGTGTGGGATAATAGTGGGAGAATATAAGGCTGGATCAGGCTGAATTTATTGATATGGGCCAATTAAAGAGATTCTGCATTCAATGTTATAGCTTGAGGGGTTAGAAAAGGTATTAACAGTTTGTTTGGATGGTTGGTTGAAACATGACTCAAAAGGTGGCTGACATTACCTGAGGTTGAAATGCCAGAACTGCCCTGGTATAATGTAGATGGGGTGATCCAGAGGCTTAGAGAGATTAGAATGTTAGAGTGGATTTATCATGCAAAGCTGCTCTCACACCCCAGGAATGTCCTGAGGATGCACCATTTACTAGAACAGTGAGAAATAAATTTGCGAGACTAGTGCCATCATCCCTGAAGAGCTTGTAGTTGCACTTCTCTGTAGGTCAGACATTACTGTAGGAACTGCTGTTACTGAGCTGGAATCCTTAAACACAATGGGGATGACAGGATCCCGAGTTGGCAGAAGTCAGGAGGCAGCACTTAATCGCCAAAGACAGGGTAGATGTGGCTATTATTATAGCAAACTCAAAGCAGGAGTCAAAATTATATGACTCGCAGAGATTTGTGGCATTGGCTAGTAAATCATGGGGTACCTAGAAAAACAATAGAAGGGCAGTCTACTAAATTCTTGTTTGAGCTATATAAACAAAAGAGTTCTAGGTCAAGTGAACAGAAGTCTAACCTGAATTACAAAGCGCAGAGTCGTGGCCCCTTAATCCAGACTTGAGACAGTTTACAGACACAGAGCCCCTTGAATGAAGAGGAGGCCAGGTCCGTTTGGGGGAGAACCCTGTTACACTGACACAAATTTATACTGTTAATCTTTCTCCAAGTCTTCCCCAAGGAGGCCAACAGTCTTTTACCAGGGCAACTGCGCACTGGGGAAAAGGAAATGATCAGATATTTTGGGGATTATTAAACACTGGTTCAGAAGTGACATTAATTCCAGGGGACCTAAAACATCACTCTGGTCCACCAGTCAGAGTGGGGCTTATGGAGACCAGGTGATCAATGGAGTTTTAGCTCAGGTCTGTCTCACAGTGGATCCAGTGGGCTCCTGGACCCATTCTGCAGTTATTTCCCAATTGCAGAATGTGTAATTGGAATAGACATACTGAGCAACTGGCAGAATCTCCATATTGGCTCTCTAACTTGATGGCTATTATGGTGGGAAAGACCAAGTGGAGCCACTAGAACTGCTCCTACCTAGCAAAATAGTAAATCAGAATCAATACTGGAATCCTGGAGGGATTGCAGAGATTACTGTCCCTCTTAAGGACTTGAAGGATGTAGGGATGGTGATTCCCACCACATCCCTGTTCAACTCTCCTATTCGACCTGTGCAGAAAACAGATGGGTCTTGGAGGATGACAGTGGATTACCATAAGCTCAACCAGGTGGTAACTCCAATTGCAGCTGCTGTTCCAGATGTGGTATCATTGTTTGAGCAAATCAACACATCCCCTGGTACCTGGTATGCAGCTATTGATCTGGCAAATGCTTTTTTCTCAATAGCTATTAGGACCACCAGAAACAGTTTGCTTTCAGCTGGCAAGGTCAGCAATATACTTTCACTGTCCTACTTCAGTGGTATATCAATTCTCCAGCCCTATGTCATAATCTTGCCCACAGGGACCTTGATCATCTCTCCCTCCCACAAGACATCACACTGGTCCATTATATTGATAATATCATGCTGATTGGACCTAGTGAGCAAGAAGTAGCAACTACTCGAGACTTACTGGTAAGGCATTTGTGTGTCAGAGGATTGGAGATAAATCCAACAAAAATACAGGGGCCTTCCACGTCAGTGAAATTTCTAGGTATCCAGTGGTGTGGGGCATGTCGAGATTCCCTTCTAAGGTGAAGGATAACTTGCTGCATCTGGCCCTTCCTTTGATGAAAAAAGAGACACAATGCCTAGTTGGTATCTTTGGATTTTGGTGACAACATATTTCTCATTTGGGTGTGCTACTCTGGCCCATTTATTGAGTGACCAGAAAACTGCTAATTTTGAGTGGGGATCTGAACAACAAGAGGCTCTGTGACAGGTCAAGGTTGGTGTACAAGCTGCTCTGCCACTTGGGCCATATGATCCAGTGGATCCAATGGTGCTGGAAGTGTCAGTGCCCAATGGAGATGCTGTTTGGAGGCTTTGGCAGGCCCCTATAGGAGAATCACAATGCAGACCCTTAGGATTTTGGAGCAAAGCCTTACCATCTGCTGCAAATAACTACTCTCCTTTTGAGAAACAGCTTTTGGCCTGCTACTGGGCCTTAATAGAGAGTGAACACTTAACCATGGGCCACCAAGTTACCAAGAGACCTGAGTTGCCTATCATGTGCTGGGTGTTGTCTGACCCAACAAGCCATAAAGTTGGGCATGCGCAGCAGCACTCTATCATAGAATGCAAATGATATATATGAGATAGGGCAAGAGGAGGTCCTGAAAGCACAAGTATGTTACATAAAGAAGTGGCCCAAATGCCTATGGTCTCCATTCCTGCCACATTACCTTCTCTTTCCCAGACCACAGCTATGGCCTCTTGGGGCGTTCCTTACAATGAATTGACTGAGGAAGGGAAAACTCAGGCTGGGTTTATGGATGGTTCAGCATGATATGCAAGTACCACCTGAAAGTGGACAGTTGCAGGACTACAACCCCTTTCTGCAGTGTCCTTGAAGGACAGTGGTGAGAGAAAATCCTCCCAGTGGGCAGACCTTTGAGTAGTGTACCTGGTTGTTCATTTTGCTTGGAAGGAGAACTGGCCAGAGGTGCATTTGTATACTGACTCATGGACTATTGCTAATGATTTGGCTGGATGGTCAGGGACTTGGAAAGACCATAATTGGAATATTGGTGACAAAGAGGTCTGGGGAAGAAGTATGTGAATAGACCTTTCTGAGTGGGCAGAAAACATGAAGATATTCATGTCCCATGTGAATGCGCACCAGAGGGTGACTTCAGCAGAGGAAGGTTTTAATAATCAAGTGGATAAGATGACCCATTCTGTGGATACCAGTCAGCCTCTTTCACCAATGTCATTGCCCAATGGGCTCATGAACAAAGTGGTCATGGTGGTAGGGATGGAGGTTATCCATGGGCTCAGCAACATGGACTTCCACTCACCAAGGCTGACTTGGCTACAGCCACTGCTGAGTGCCCAATCTGCCAGCAGGAGAAACACACACTCAGTGCCCAATATGACACCATTCAGTGAGGTGACCAGCCAGCTACTTGGTGGCAGGTTGATTACAATGGACCATTCCCTTCATGGAAGGAGCAGCAATTTGTTCTAAGTGGAATAGACACATACTCTGGATATGGGTTTGCTTTCCCTGAATGCAATGCTTCTGCCAAAACTACCATCTGTGGGCTTACAGAATGCCTTATCCAGCATCATGGTATTCCACATAGCATTGCTTCTGATCAAGAAACACACTTCACAGCAAATGAAGTGCAGGAATTGGCATGTGCTCATGGAATTCTCTGGTATTACTATGTTCCCCATCATCCAGAAGCAGCTGGATTGATAGAACAGTGGAATGGTCTTTTGAAAACTCAATTACGGTGCCAACTAGGTGGCAATACCTTGAAAGGCTGGGGTAATGGTCTCCAGGAAGCTGTATTTGCTCTGAATCAGCATCCACTGTATGGTGCTGTTTCTCCCATAGCCAGGATCCAGGGGTCCAGGAACCAAAGGGTGGAAATGGGAGGGGTACCACTCACTATTACCCCTAGTGATTCACTAGGAAAATTTTTGCTTCCTGTCCCTGTGACCCTGAGCTCTGCTGGTCTACAGGTTTTAGTTCCAAAACGGGGAGTGCTTCCACCAGGAGAAACAACAAAGATGCCATTGAGCTGGAATCTAAGACTGCCACCCGGTCACTTTGGGCTACTCATGTCCCTGAATCAACAAGCCAAGAAGGGGATTGCATTATTGTATGGGGTGATTGACCCTAACTATCAGGGGGAAATAGGACTGCAACCACATATTGGCGGTAAAGAAGAGTTTTCTTGGAATATAGGAGATTCCCTAGGGCATCTTTTAGTACTACCATGCCCTGTGATTAAAATCAATGGAAAACTGCAACAACCCAATTCAGGCAGGACTACCAATGGCTTTGAAACTTCAGGAATGAAGGTTTGGGTCACCCCACCTAGGAAAGAACCACAGCCAGCTGAAGTGCTTGCTGAGGGTAAAGGGAATATGGAATGGGTAGTGGAAGAAGGTAGTGATAAATATGAACTCTGATCACATGATTAGTTACAGAAATGAGGACTGTAATGCTATTTCTTCCTGTTATACTATTTAAGTTGTAAGATATCAAGTTTAAGAATGAATATTATCCAAGGACTTGTACCCTATTCTGGAAGATTTAAGGTGTTTCCCATTATATGCAGGACAGTTGAGTATTGTTAGGTGAAAGAAAAAAATGCATGTTTCATTTTTTTTTTTTTTTAGAAATTAGGTATTGCTTAAGGTGATGCATATAGTTGCCAAGTTGACAAGTGGTGGACTGTCATGGTCAGGTTCATGTGTCAACTTGGCCAGATGGTTGTACCTGTGTGTCTGGTTGGGCAAGTGCTGACTTGTCTGTTGCAATGAGGACATTTCATAGAATTAAGTCATGATCATGTCAGCTGCATCCACAGCTGATTCCATTTGTAATCAGCCAAGGGGAGTGTCTTCTGCAATGAGTGATGCTTGATCTAATCAATGGAAGCCTTTTAAGGAAGATTCAGAAGAGACAGGTTCTCTTCCTGCTTTGGCTGGCAAGCCTCTCCTGTGGAGTCTGTCCGGACCCTCCCCTAGAATCATTGGCTTTCCAGCCTGCCCTGTGGATTTTTGACTCTGCATTCCCATGGTCATGTGAGACACTTTCATAAATTTTATATTTGCGAGTGTTCCCTATTGATTCTGTTTCTCTAGAGAACCCTAACTAATACAGAAACTCTTATCCATCAAGCAATAACACCATTTTCTCCTTTCTCCAGCCTTTAATAATATCTAATCTGCCTTCTGTCTTTATGGATTTGTCAGTTCTACATATTTCCTACAGGTGTGTTTCATTGAAGTTGTATGTAACCCAAAAAACATGTTCTTAAATATAATGCATTCCTGTGGTGTGAACCCATTGCAGATAGGAACTTTTGCTGAGATTTCTTCAGTTAAGGTAGCCCAGCCAAACCAGGATGTGACTTAGTCCTATTACTGTAGACCTTTATAAGCAGAGTGAAGTCTAGACAGGGAGAGAGAAAGCCTCAGGAATTAAGAAGCTGAAATTAATGAAATCTGAAAGAGAGTGAAGAGGAGCAGGAGAGGCCACCATGTATCAAGAACCACTAAACAGAATCCCACAGTCTTGGTAGAGAAATCCTTACCTTGGTAATGCCTTGATTTGGACTTTCTTTTACATCAAAATGGTAAGCAAATGAATTCCCATTGTTTAACCTGACCCATTTAATGGTATTGGCTGGAGCAACCTAGGCAACTAAAACAAAGAAGAATCATGCAATGTTTGTCCTTTTGTGCCTAGCTTATTTTACTTAAACTGCTATGCTTTATGCCTTAAGCTATGTTCTCTTTTCGAGATTCACTGATGTTGGAGTATGTACCAGAACTTCATTCCTTTTTGGGGCTGAATAATTTTCCACTGGGCGTATATGTATTACATTTTGTTTATCCATCCATATTTTGATCAACATTTGGATTGTTTCCACTTTTTGGCTATTTTGAATGATTCTGCTATGAACATTGGCATAAAACCGTCTATCTGTGTCCCTGTTTTCATAAACAATTTTTAAAGTAAAGCTTGAGATAAAATTTAGAAGTACTGCTGTACATTGTTAAACCAGAGCTGGGAGTGGGTCAATCTTGTTACATTTAAACCTGCCCACACCCCTTCACACACTCCCTTCACTGGGATTATTTTGAAGCAAATCCTCAGAATCATATCATCACATATGTAAATATTTCAGAAAATAAGCCTCACCCCATCCCTTCAAATACTCCCATCACCAGAATTATTTTGAAGCAAATCTTAGAGATCATATCATTGCATCTGAACAATATTTCATAAAATAAGCCTTTTAGCTGTAATAGCACTATAACAATTAAAAATGAAACAATTTTCTTGTATCAAAGTTAGTTTTTAAAATTTCCCCAATTTTCATTCATATATCGATAATTACTATATATGTGAGTAAAATATATATATTCAAATATAATCTTTCAAAAATTGATATTCTCAAATCAGAGTCCAAGGCACACACTTTTGCTTTTCACTGACTCTGGCCCTATGTTCCCCTATCTTTTTTTTTTCCTTGCAATATATTTGATTAATGAATGGAGCCATTTGTCCAGTACAGTATCTTAAGTCTGGATTTTGCTGACTGCATCCCTGTGGGGGCTTTAACCTGCTCCTCTGTCCATGGGAAGTTAGGCTGAGACACTTAATTGGACTCATGTTTGAATTCTGAGCAAGAATATTTCCCTGATGACATTGTACACTTCTGCCAAGAGGTAAATAACATCTGAGGTCCCACTTTTAGTGATGTTGAGATTTTTCATTAGGTTCTGAGGTTGTCAGTCTAATCCATTCGTTATCAAGTTCAGCTTTCCCCTAGTAGCTTAGTAGCCATTGATGATGATTGCCTAGATCTTGGCCTCATTTCTGTGGGCTTTAACATCTGCATTTTTGCATTTTTCCAAATGAAGTTATGCATACAGTCAAAGAAGCTTACTGGGGCAGTAGTGCATTATGGATTTCTATTTTTATTATATATTCTTTAATATTTTTGTGAATATAATTATACTGTTTTGTGATTTTTGGTGTTCAAAGAAATAATTAAACATAATTATTTAAAATACACATTATTAATTGTGAAAAATAAAAAATAAGCACATTTAGCCCAAAAGATTATAATATTTTTCCTTGAGCTTCACATATTTCCCCCACTATTGCTACAAAAGTTATGGATTTATAGACCAACCATGCATAAGATACAGGATTCCTGTACACCCCCCCAGCACCAACACCTTGTATTGGTGTGGAACATTTGTTACAATTTATGGTAGCACATTTTTATGCTTGTACTATTAGCTATAGCCCACTGTTTAATTTACAGTTCTGCACTGTGTAGTGCAGTTCCATGGATTTATTTAAAAATTTTTATCCTGTTACCATATATAAAATATATATTTCCCCTTTTAATCATATTCATTAATATGTTTCAGTGATGGTAATTGTGTTCACAATGTTGTGTTACCATCACCACCATCCATTACCAAAACACTTCTATCATTCCAAATAGAAGACATAATTCCCCATCCCTACCCCATTCCCAGGTAGCCCATATTTTAGTTTCTGACTCTATGAATTTGCTTATTTTAATTGATTCAAATCAGTTACATAATACAATATTTGTCACTTTGTGTCGGTCTTATTTCACTCAACATGATGCCTTTAAGTTTCATTCATGTTTTCAGATGTATCAGGACTTCATTCTTTTATGGATGAATAATATTCTATTGTATGAATATACCACAATTTGTTTATCCATTCTCTGGTTGATGGATATTTGGACTGTTCCCATATTTTGGCAATTATATATCATTGAATGAAGAGCCTACCTTGGTGTATAAGATCCCAGACATTGTGATGCTGGCAGAAGCTATTATGGTCTCCACCAGTGTTTAGTATGTATTGTTGACCTGGTGAATGCATTTTCCCCTGTCCCAGTATTATAGAAGGACCTAATTCAGTTTGCTTTCCAGTGGCACAGCCTACATTATACCTTCACTGTATTGCCACATGGGTATTTAACTTCATCACTATCTACCACAAATGGGAAAGATAGGATTTGAGTAAATTACCTATACTTTAAGGTCCTGAAGTGTTCTATTACACTGATGACATCATGCTTGTAGGGCAGAGCAGGGAGCAAACAGCCCAGGAATTGCATGCATTGCTAACTGGGATTTGACAGACCAGCTGGACCATCAATCCTGACAAGATACAAGGTCTAGTTGAGCAGGTTACCTTCTTAGGTAGTATATAGGCTGGAGCCCAGCACCAGATCTCTGACCTAGCATGGGATGAATTGCTTTCTCTAAAGTCACTGTAGTGGTTTGTATTCCACAAACTCAAGTTCTTAAAGCTAATCCTTCCCTTCGGGTTATCCTATTGTAAGTAGGAACTTTAGAATTGGTTATTTCAGTTGAGGCATGGCCTAGGGTAAGCCTTAATCTTCTTACTGGGAGTACTTTATAAATGGGATGAATACAGAGAAAGAAATCTATGAAAACAATATCAGAAGGAGAAAGGGAAGACCAGCAGATAACGCCATGTGCCTTGCCAAGTGACAGAGGAATCCAAGATCGCCTGCAGCTGGTCTTCAAGAAGAAAGTATTGCCTGATGATGTCTTGATTTGGATATTTTTTCTCAGCCTCAAAATTGTAAGCTTGTCAGTTGATAAATTCCCATTATCAAAGCCAATGCATTTTATGGTATCAGCTTTGAGCAGCTTAGCAAACTAAAACACTCACCACATTCTAACAATCAATCTAACAAAATTGATTGGGCTCTTTGAATATTGGCCTTATCGCTATGCTTCCGGCATTCTTATTGGTGACAATAAAGTAGGTGTGTTCCATGGGGAAAGGAAGAAAAGAAAGCCTGAAAGAGGAAAAAGTGACTATTTTAGCTATTCTAGGACCTTTAGAGATTGGATCTATATTTGAGCTATATGTATCTGCCACATGGACCCATGTTGACTTGTCCCTCTGCCAGAAGAAGAGAGCATCAGAAATTCATAGACCCCTAGGGTTTTGGACCAAGATGTCCCCAGATACAGCCCAGCATTACTTCCCTTTGAAAGGTAATTTCTGGTGTGCTATTGGGCTTTCATGGAAATGGAAAGAATTTCTGAAAACTGCCAGGTCCTCCTGAGGCCAGAAATCCCATAATGTTCTGGGTCTGAGTAACAGAATACTCACTCAAAAAGTGCCTTATGACAGAGCATAATTGAATGAATGAGATGCCTTCAGGATCTCCCTCTTCCTGATCTAATCTAAAGCAATCTGGCATCCATTGTGGAGCAGCCACTGTTTCTCTTGCCTTTGTCACCAGAAAATGTGCCCAATGGGCAGACATACAAGCCATCCTCTTAGCCCTGGAACACTCAGACCCAAGCACCCCCATGTTTACCTGGTTACTAACTCGGGCCATGACCAATAGCGTAGCACTCTGATCAAGTTCACAAGATTGGAGAAGCAAAGTTCCTTGATTTGGTATAGGGACTTTTAGAAACAATTTGTGGAGTGGAAATACCATGTAGTTATGCATTGGAAGGGCCTGTATCACAGTGAACTTCATTGGAATGTACTAGGTGGAGAAGAATACACCAAAATGCTTTTCTCCAGTGATGAGGCTAGAGTTTCTCCTGGTAGAAAGGCAGAGGATGAGCCCTGCAGAGGATGAAGGCAATGAACTTACCCTCAGTGACATCTGTGAAATAACTGAACTTCCCATGGCTCTTCCTGCTACTGGGTGGATCCACCACCAAACTGGAAATTGTAATTATGATACCATGAAATTATGGGCCCACAAGATGGAGTATCTCTCTCATTAAGGAAGTTCAACCTTCCATTTTCCAAGAGAGATGTCAACAAGTCAGTGCCCAAAAAGGGCATTCAGGGGCTATTCCCAAAGCCACACCAATCTTCTCATGGCAAATGGACTATATCAATCCCCTCCCACAACCCGAAAGTATGACTCTAAGCCAAGGAACAGCCTAATACCTTAAATCCAAGACAAGCAACAAGCAGTTCCAGCTGCTTATCATAGCACAACTCTCAGGGCAGGAACCCTCACCTTGTGTGGTATGAATACCAACTCTCAGGCAGTACAGGCATCTCTTCTCACATCTCTGAAGTGTTCTGTGCACCACTTTAACCTGAGAAGCTTGCGTCCATGGAGGATGGGACATGAAAAGATGTGTTACCCTGCTATTTTTGATGTTTTGTGCAATGTAAGTAATAAAGCAGTATTCTGCTGAAAGCTTTGGTTGTGACTGAGTCTGTGTTTCTACAATGTACCTTATAGCAACAACTTTGACACCCATCTGCTCCTGGGAATTTTCTTATTGGAAAGCTTTTGATTACTGATTCAATCTCTTCACTTGCTTTTTAGTCTATTGAAATCTTTTATTTCTTCTTGAGTCAGAGTAAATGGTGGGGAATTTCTAAGAGTTTGTCTATTTCATCTAGGTTATCTACTTTTTTGATTGGTAGCTCATGGTACTTTCTTATAATTTTCTTTATTTCTGTGCCATCAGCAGTAATTTTCCTTCTCAATTATGATTTTAGTTATTTGCATCCTTTCTCTCTTATTCTTTCTCAATCTAGATTTTTAAATAACTTTTGATTTGTTTATTGTATCTATTTTTATCTTTTAAAAAAATTTCTATTGTTCTCCATTCTAATCCTTTTTATTTCTTTCCTTCTATTCACTCTGGGATTTGTTTGTTTTCCATTTAATAGACCCTCTTTTTTTTGTGAGATTAGATCTCTTATTTGAAATCTTCTTTTTTAATGTAACATTTAGAGCTATATATTTCCCATACCATAAGTATGTAGTGTTTTCAGTTTCATTGCTATTTCCCAATTTCTTTTGTTGGTCTTATTGGTTGTTTGAATGTTTTGTTTAATTCCCAATATTTGTGCATTTTCCATTTCTCCCTTAGTTATTTATCTCTAGCTTCATCAGGGAAAAAACATTGCATGATTTCAGTATGTTTGAATTTATTGAGTCTTGTTTTGTGATCTAACATATGGTCTCTCCTAGGGATGAACCATTTGCACTAAAGAAGAATATGTGCTCTTCTGCTGTTCAGCAAAGTGTTTTATATATTCCTCTTTTCTTTAGATCTTCTGTCTGGATGTTCTGTTCATTATTGAAAGTGGTGGATTTTAATCCCATTCTATTAGTGTAGAATCATCCATTTCACACTTCATAGCTTTCACTAAGCACTGTGTTGGTTAGTATTTGTTATGTACCCCAGAAAAGACCATGTTCTTTTAATCCATTTTTGTGGGGGCAGACCTATTGTGGGTGGGATGTTTCGGTTAGGCTATTTCAATTGAGATGTGACCCAACCAACTCAAGGTGGGTCTTAATCCTTCAGTGGAGTTCTTTGTGAAGATTATAAAAGCCAATAAAAGCCCAGAGAACTTAGAAATTCTCTGGGAGAAACAAGCAAAGACCCCCAGGAGCTGGGAGAGAGCCATTGAAACCAGAACCCAAAAGCATAGGACTAGCAGATGTTGCCATGTACCTTCCCATGAGACAGAGGAGCCCTGGATGCCAGCAGTTTTAAATCACAGAATGTATCTTCCTCTTGATGCCTTAATTTGGACATTTTCATGGCCTTATAACTTATAATCTGTAAAATTTCCATTGAAAAAGCAAAACCATTTCTAGTGTATTGCATTCTGGCAGATTCAGCAAACGAAAGCAAGCTCTTAACATTTTTGGGTGCTTCCACTAGGTACATTTTAGTTTGTGATTGTTAGGTTTTCCTGTTGAATTGACCCCTTTATCAGTTATATACTGACCTTTCTTGTCCCTTAGCAGTTTTTGACATAAAATTTATGTGTGTATAACTACAATTATTCTCTTTCAGTTAACATGCCATGTCTACAACCATAGATATACCATTATCTTTAATGTTCTTACATCTTTTATATTGACTTTTTTTTATTTTCTAGTGTATTAGAATAGCCTGAGGGAAAGAAATGAAATTGTTAAACTGTAATCCAGTAGCCCTCATCCTTGATAATGATTGTGTAATTATATAGCTTTCTTTGTATGACCATGCAATTATAAAATTCTTTTGACTGACACTCCCTTTATCTAATATATGGGTAGATGACTAATAAAATAATGACATGCATGAAAAATAATAACAATAGAGCAGGAATATATGGAAAATACCTCCAAGAAAACTATAGAAAACAATAATAGTACTACTTTAATACACTTTCAGCAATTGTAACAAATGCAAATGTTGTCACAAAATAGTAGAATTACAAAAAAAGGGTTATCAGTTGTAACAAGTTCTCCACACCAAATCAATTGTTGCTGATGGGGTGGTATATGATAATCCTGTATTTTATACATGATTGTTCTGTAAATCCACAACTTCTTTAATAAAAAAGGTTTTAAATAAAAAATATATATTGTGATACTGGCATAAAGGTAAACACATAGACCAATGGAATAGAATTGGTAGTCCAGAAATAAGCTCATGCATCTATGCTCAATTAACTTCAAGCATGACACTGAGATCCTGCACTCTGGAAAGAACAATGACTTCATCAAATGGATATTCATATATAAAACATGACATAACATGAAGTAATTTCTATCTTACAATACTGACATAAAATTAAGTTATTTAGAGAGCAAAATATAATTGAAAAGCTATAACATTCTTGCAAGAATCTATAGTGGTAAGTCTTCATGACATTGGATTTCACTACAACTTCTTAGATATGACATTAAAAGCACCAAAAACAAAAACAAAAATAGACAATCTGAGGGCAGTGCAAGGGTAGCTCAGTGGCACAATTCCCTTCTGCAATGAGGGAGACTCAGATTCAATTCCTGGAGCCATTTTTATTCTGGCACTTCATTGAAACATTTGCAATGAGCTACGGGCAAGTGTGCTTCATCTTTAACCAAAAAGATTATCTCAGAGACTCTCTCAAAACCTTTTCATTGCAAAAATTGAAGCATTATAATCTGCTGGAAAGTTGAGCTGTTAACACACAGATGAGAGTCTTGGAGTGGCGTGGCCTTTAGATGCTGTCATTTTCCACTCAGAGCTATGGCCACCGTCACCACCTTGTGTCTATTGCTGCTGCCTTGCTCTTGCATTTTTAAAAGTGTAAGAAATAATAAGTGGTGCACCATTCTAAACAATGCAATAATACTGCCATCTATAAATAACCATATGCTTAACTTTACCTGAATTCTTTGTTTATGCTGCTTTGATTCATTGTCTGGTGTCCCCTATTTCAGTCTAAAGAACTCCATTAACATTGTCTTAGAGAAGATCTAGTGGTGACAAACTCCCTCAGCTTTTGTACATCTAGAAATGTTTTACTCTCTCTCTCTCATGTTTGAAACATCAGACAGATGCAAATTTCCTGGTTGCCATTTAGTTTCTTTGGCTGCCCAAGAAAGTACCTTGGGCACATTGTGGCTTAAACAATGTGAATTTACTAGCTCTCAGTTTAGAAGCTGGAAAGCAGGTCCAAATCAAGGCATCATGAAGGCGATGCTCTCTTCCTAAAGACTGACATTCTGGGGCTGGCTGCTGATGATCCTTGATCCTCAGATCCTCTGTCACATGGCAATGCACATGGAGGCCTCTCCTGGTCTCTCCCTTATCTTCTGAGTCCTGGTGACCTCCAGATTTTCCTTCCCATAGCTTCCTCTATGTATGAATTCATTCCTATTATGGAGGACTCAAGTAAAAAGATTAACAGACATCTTGATTGAAATTGGACACATCTTAACTGAAGTAACCTCATTAAAAGTTGCTTTTCACAATGGGTTCACACCCATATGAATGGTAAAGTTTAAGAACATATTTTCCTGAGGTACATAGCTCACCATAGTAGGTCCTTGTTTTCTTTCAACCCTTTAAATATTTGTCCACTGCCTTCTTGCCTCCATGGTTTCTGATGGAAGTGAACACTTAATCTTTTGGGACTCCTTTTTTGTAATGTGATGCTTTTATCTTAAAGTTTACAATTTGGCTATTATGTATTTGGGTGTGTTTCTCTTTGACTTTGATTTTTATCCTGTTTGGGTTCATTGGGCTTTGTTTTAATTTCTTAATTATTAAAATATGTACCATACAATGCACTGGCTTAAAACATGAGAATTTATGGGATCATAATTTTGAGACTAGGCGGAGTCTGAAGTTGAGGTTTCAGCGAGGTGTTGATTTCTTCCAGGAGACAGTGACTTTCTGATGCTGGTTGCTAGTGATCCCTGTTTCTTGGTTTTTATGTTACATAGAAATGAACATAGAGGTATCTTTTTCTTTCTCTTCTGTGTTCCATTTGAATTCCAGGTTCTTACTGCTTTCATGACTTATTTTCTGTCTGATTTTCACATTGCTTATTAAGTGCTGCAGTAATCTGGATCACAAACCAACCTAATTCAGTTGGGCCATACCTTATCTGAATTAACCTTATCAAAATTTCCTATTTGTAATAGGTTCATTTTCAAGGGAATTGATTAACTTTAAGAACATATTTTTTCAGGGTATATACATTCAAGCCACTATAGGCTTCTTGTATGTGCATATTCACGACTTCCAATCAATCTGGGAAGATTTCTGCCATTATTTCTTTGAATATGCCTTTTGTTCCTTTCTCTCTTTCTTTTTCTCTGGAACTTCCATAATGTGTGTATTGCTACACTTAATGGTGTCTCACATGTCTCTTACACTATTTGCTCTTTCTAAAAATTCTCTTTTTTTCCCTGAATTTAGACTCAATCATTTTAATTCTTTTGTCTTGTGATCACTGATTTTTCCTTCTGGCATTTTCTATGTGCTATTTATCTCCTCTAGGAAATGTTTATTTTAGCTATCATGGTCTTCAACTTAAGTATTTCTGTCTGATTCCTTTTTAAAGTTTGTCTTTTCTGAAAATCTCATGTTGTTCTTGATTGTTTTTCTGATATCCTTTAGTAATTTCCCTATATTTTTCTTTAACTTCTTAAGTATATTAAGGAACATTGTTAATGGTATTTGTCTCATATATGTAAAGTCTCATCTTCTGCATTGATGGTTTCTGGATTTTTATCTTCTTTCTTTGAATGGACCATCATTTCCTGTTTCTTTGTCCTACAATCTTTTGTTGAACTCTGCATATTTTAATACATTAAAGTCTTAACTCTGAGATTTAACCCCTGAGCTGTCTGTTCCTTAAGTCTGTATCTGGCTAGTGATATTACAGATTTCTTTGAGTGTCAGGAAGTAACAAAAACAAAGAAATCAATACAACAAATATTATAAACAGTCTTTGCAGATGGAATTTGCAAAACACATATGTGATAAAGTTCTTATATCCAAAATACATAAGGAGCTCTTAAGTTTCAACAATAAGGAAAGAAACAATCCTATTACAAAATGGACCAAATATCTGAACTGCTACCTCATGAAAGAACATATATAAATGTAAAATAAGCACAGAAAATAGGTTGAAGATCATATATCAATAGGGAACTGAAAATTAAAACAACAATATAGCACTACCATATTCCTACAAGAATGACTAAAATCCAAAACACTGCAAACACAAAATGGTGGTAAGATTGTGGAGTGATAGGAACATTCATTCATTGTTGGTGGTACAGCCACTTTGGAAGACAGCCTGGCAGTTTTGTACAGAGCTCAATATATGTGGACCATGCAATACAGCAATTATACTTCTAGGTATTTACTCAAATAAGATAAGAGCCTTTGTCCACAACAAATATGCACATGAGTATTTGTAGCAGCTTTATTCATAATTGCCAAAAAATGTTAGGCAAATAAGATGGCCTGCAATAGGTGAATACAAAATACATTTTGGTAGATCCATGCAATATTATTCAATAAAAAAGAACGGAGTTATCAAGTTACAAAAAGACATGAAGGAACTTTAAAAGTGTATTGCTATGTGCAAGAAACCAGTCTGAACATCTCACATATTGTTTGATTACAACTATATGACACTCTGGACAAGACAGAACTATGAAGACAGTCAAAAGTTCAGTGGATGCCGAAAGTTCAAGGGCACTGCATGAAGGATGAATTGGTGGGACACAGGACATTTTTAGGGCAGTGAAACTATTCTATATGATACTTTAATGGCCAATTCATAAAATTATACATTTGTGAAAACCCATGGAACTGGATAACACAAATGAAACCTAGTGTAAACTATGGAATCAGCCAATGATAATAATGTATCAATATTGCTTCATAAATTATAACTAATACACCAAACCAAAGCCAGATATTAATAATAGGAGAAAGTGTGTATGCAGCAAAGTGATAAAAGGGAACAATCTGTACTTTATGCATAAATTTGCTGTAAACCTAAAACTGATCTAAAAAACAAAGTCTACTATTATAAAGTCTACTATTAAGAAACAACAACACAACAGAAACCTTGGAAATATTTTTGAAAAGATAATGAAGAATGTAAAAATCAGTATAAAGCAAAACAAATAGTTTTGGTAAGACATAGCCTCTCTAGTTAACTTACACAGAAGATGAAGAACCTTTCACATTTTAAGTGTAAGTGAATAAACAAAAGAAGAAAGCAATTACAATTGTGCATCTTCTGCTATAATGTCAATACATTTCATAGCTTTTTCACAGACTTAAATATTAATATAACAAAATATCATTAACCTTATACAAGTAGAGATGAAGGCTTTTATGAACTTCTGCATGTGGGCACATAGATACATACAGATCTTATAGTTTCAGACATCTGCCTGGGCTGTTTAGGGAAATTCTATTTACCTTGGTGAGCACTTTCTATTACTGAGAATTTGCTTTGCTGAAAATTCCTCCATGACTTGAGCTGGGCTTTAGCTCTCTTTCTGGTTCTTCATGGATCTTGGCACACCAGTATGGTGACACATAGACTGCTGCATTATTTTTGCCTTTCAATACCTCATCAGTGGACAGTCAAGACCTTCAGGGTATTAATATGTGAGTTCCACTTTGGTAGCTTACATCCTTTTCATGGTCCTATACCCATTGAACCAACTTAATCATTTTACATTCATGAAATGAATCATTCACTCATGATATATGAATAAAATAGGAAAAATGAGTTATTAAAATGTCAAAAATGAAACATCATAGAAAAGAGAACCACTTCTTTCAGAGAGATATCAGAGCTAATTATATATTATATAATAATTACATGTCATATAATGCAATCATCTGAACTTTGAAGCAGTCGCATCATTTCATGAGTGTTCTTTTCTTCATGGCAAAAACAACAATAAAAATAATTTCATTGCTTTTTCATCTCAGATCTTTCCAAAGGTAAAAATAATGTAATCTATTAGAATATCATTATTGATCTGTAAGGCACTATATCACTGGTAGACTCTTGGTTATACTAAATGTAATGATCCTCTTGAATATGTCTTTTTTGACAGTAACCTTATCAGAGCCTGTTTCATGTCCTTGTTCCTAAGGCTGTAGACTAAAGGGTTGAGAATTGGAGGTATCACAGTGTAGAGGACAGAAAGCAGCTTGTCAATAACTGATGGTGTTTTTGAAGATGGCTTGAGATAAACAAAATAAGCAGTTATGATAAAAACAGTGAGATGGGGGAGGCATGTAGAGAAAGCTTTTGACTGACCTGTCATGGTGGGAATCTTTAGCACTGTTAAGAAAATATAAATATAAGAGATCACAACACAAATGAAGCAAGACATACCTAAACACATTCCTATCCAGATACTTGCATAAACTACCACTAATGTTTCAGAGCAGGAAAACCTTAATAATGAGGGAATATCACAGAAAAATTGTGGGATCACAATGGAGCCACAGAAAGGTGTGGAAAATGTACCAGCTGTGAACACAGCTCCAAATAGTCCTCCAATGGCCCAGGAAGCAGTAGCCATCAGGATGCAAGTGCTGCCATTCCTGATGACCCCATAGTGCAAAGGATAGCAGACAGCTATGTAGCGGTCATAAGACATGGCTGTGAGGATAAATATTTCACCGGCTGAGAAAAAAGTCATTAAAAGTAGTTGGAAGGCACACCCTAAAATGGAAATGGAATAGTTGTGGGTTAGACTGCTGACAATGAATTTTGGGATTGGGACTGACACAAGGAAGACATCCAAGAAGGACAAGTTCTTCAGGAAAAAGTACTTGGGGGTGTGGAGTTGCAGGTCTAGGGTCATGAGAGTGATGATGATGATGTTACTCATTACAGCAGCCAGGTACATCAGTAGGAAGAACACACCATGTAAAACCTGTAGCTCCAGGACATCAGAAAACCCTACCAGGAGGAATCCTGACACCAAGGTGACATTGGTCATGCTGATAGATTCTCTTCACTTCCTGTAGGACAAGGAAATATGCAAAAGACAAACATTAATCTGTACTCTTATCCAGAATGATTCTGAGAGAAAGAAACATTACCTTGCAAAAGAGTCATGAAATTGCATCTTCAATTTAATTAATTCTGCAGATTTACGTACAGAATTCTTTGTTCATTTTTTTTAAGTAAAAGGATTTCATAAGTAGGGTAGGAAATCAGATAGCATTTAAAAGAGTTTCACCTGATGCTGTAGCCTCAGATTCAATTTGCTATGAGATGGATATAACTTGACTAACTTAAAAAGTTTCCTCTAATCACAGGGGCATGTACCTCACACTATTACTGTGATAGACATCATGAAAAATCCTTTTTCTTTTGGAAAAATTATCCAAAGTTCCCTGTCTTTAAAGCATGTTAGTATTCCTAATACTATATACAGAAAAAAATACCAATTATCATATGTTGTTACAATCATAAATTCAGCTTGTATTGAATAATCTAACATAGGTAAATAAGTTTTTCTTGCCTTATGGATAAAGGTGAGAGACAATAAAGATTTTACGATCAAAGTTTGTATTATCTTGAGGTCATGCAGTTCAAGGATCTTGAACATCTCATTTTAGTATGGGAAGGAAATAGTTGAATCATTTAGCAAATTTCTTTGTGTATTTAATACACTCATGTATATTAGAGTCACAATATCATGGGGACTGCTGAGAGTTGAATTTGTTTATAAAGATACTTGAGAAGTCACCATGACAAAATACCTTCCTGATCCTAGCTGAATACATCTCATTCATCTTGTAATGTTTTCTGAAGTTCATTCTTTTATGCCATCAAATATATTATTTCAGTATTCAAAGTATTTTCCATAGATTTTTAGTTACTGATGCAGAATTCTTTTTGTTCATTTTTTAAAAGGAAATGATTACTTACCAGATGGACTTAAGGAGATAATTCCAACATTTCCACTGGAGGGTGAAATATTTTCACCCAGAAGGAAGAGTTTTATTTACCACTTGGTGACCTGAAAATAAAACAGAACATCTAGCATTACTCGGAACATTCTGTTATTATAACATATAGTTAGGTTCTAGATTTTTGATAAAGGGCACGATGGTCTCTGCTAAGTTGTGACAATTTCTTTTCATTGACTGGTGCATGTTAAAATGATCTGGAAACAGCCATTTGCCTTCTTTTATTTCAAATTTGATGTCAATTTGAATATTCTATTGTTCAAAATGACTACAGCAAATTATTTTTAAGGCACTTGTCTAATCCCTTGATATTCCCTAAAGTCAAATCTTAGAAATTTTCTGAGTAGTCTTATTAACTAGTTAACTCTTAAGGCAGAAGCATTTTAATTGCTGGTGTTTCCCCTGGCAGAAGTGCTCAGGCTCCAGAATACATTCTGGAATCCGCCATGGAGGACATGACTCAGAATTCTACAATAGTGTTGGAGTCCATAAATGTTACCTTAATTTTGCTTATCATAGATTTGTATGCTTTAGGTTAATGGTTAACAAACTTTAATATACAAAATTATTGAGCATATACTTGAACATTTTGCTAAAATGAAGATTCCGTTAAAATATTCTTAATGATTTTGACTCATTTAGTGGGTCCAGTTGATTCAGATTCACGTCATGCTTTGACAAACCATGCATATAGCTGGAGCCATCCAACTTGGAAAGCTAAATAAATCTCATTTGTCATCTGGTAAAAATCCTCATTGTAGAATAATTAAACAGATGACTTTCAAAGATGTAATTGTAAGAATTTGGAAGTGTTTTTTTTCATCTATTATTACATAAACCCCTCTTGCTAGATTTTTCTAACATAATTTTGGTTACTGTGGATATGGTAGTAAAATGTCATAGTTCCAAGAAAATATTTTAATTAATAAAACTTAATCACTCTTCCATGGAGAGTTAATGGTATACATTGTAGAATAGAAAATTCAGTAAGATTTTTAATGATAATCTATATAAGTTGTATTACCATGATTATCTGTTATTATTCCTTGTTCATGAATTTTTCATGAATATGTCAAATTGAAAATTTAGGATCGACAAGATCTCAAAATTTGTGTTAAAATATAAGTCCTGACTAAAGCAGATTTACTTGTTATTGCACTTGTTACCTTAGATTAACCAAGTGATCTATAACATTTCTATAATCAGATTTTCGTGACTCTTTATAGCCCTGCTATAAAGAAATTATCATTTAGCTAATTTCAATTCCTTTATCATTATTGCAGTTATGAGCTTATGTTTACTGAGTGATTTGTTTACGGCCCCTAATTTAAAACCAGTTTGTGCTTATTCCAGCTAAATTTTATCTGTTTTCAAGGGCTTCTGAGACCAGTACTTCAACACTCCCTATTAGCTATAAGTGAAAATAACCAATTAATATATACCAACGTAAATAAAATCACTATTTTCACCTCCCTCTGTTTGAATCCCATAAAAAATCCTAAGCTTTTTAGACTCAGGGTGACAGATATGAGACTTTACCCTGTCTCCTGGCTTCCTTACAATAAAACTCTTTCTTTTCTCATAATCCTGATGTCACCGCATGGGCTTTTGTGTGAATCAGCAATAGTCCTGGCTTGTATAAAAATAGTATTTACTTCATTGTGAAGAAAAAATGAGGTAATTCATTTAAAATATTTACTAGAATTTAGAAAAGAGAATTAGATTGAGAAGAAATCAGGTTAATTCCAGAAAAATATATTCAATGAATACAGTTTACTTTTATTTTATAATCAAATTATCATTCTTAGTCATATTGCAGTACTGGTGCAGCAGTTCATGTTAGTTGAGTTCCTCAAATATGACAGACTTAAGAAACAGTCTCTTTCTTGACCCTCATTTAATATGTATATATTAGATACTACTGAAAATACAGAAAATGTCTTAAATTAACACCACTTCTATATGTAAGCTAGGACTCAAAATCAACCACTTAAACTTCAATTCCAATGCTCTTTCCTTATATTATATCTTAGAATTCTGTCACCATCTGAGAGTCAAAATAATACCCATTATCTGAATTTCATCACTCAGTATTTATCTATCAAACCTCCAGTGATTAGAACAAAATATTTAAATAAGGAGTGAAGGTAAAGTTTTGGGACAAGGATTATTGTATAATTTGTTATCCAGAAAAATTTGATGAGTACATCACTTTAATATGTTGATATGCTGTGCCACTATTCTTGGCTCCTTGAATTGAAGATTAGAGAGATATATTTGACTCACAATGGTAGAGTTTCATCAATTAAGCCAATCTAGTTCATTTATTTTAATAGATTTCCCAAAGGGAGTCTAATAGATAAGGAAGAGAGCATTAGCCACTTCTGAGGGTGGGAACACATAGCCTCTAGAAGGCAAAGACACATATTACGTTTTGACCATATTGACTTAATAGTAAATGGGACAAATATAATTTATAATTAATGATAACATGCATGCTTTATCTTTGATGTTTTGTTTTAGTGAAAATACCTTATTTTTGAATTTTTGGTGTAATTTCTAATTTACAGAACAGTTGCAAGTTTATTAAAATTAACTCTCAAATAACATTTACCTAATTCCATAAATTTTAATATTTTGTCACAGTTTAGGCATCACAGTCAGGAAATTGAATATTGATAAAGTTATTTCACTTACACTTAAGCCATATTCTATTTTATTTTATTTGTACCATGCCCTTTATTGCATTCCCCACTTCAAGTATAGGATGCAGTCCAGGATAAGATATTGTGTTTACTTGGTGTTTTCTTTTAGTCTCCTATAAACATTTCTTCAGTCTTTCTTTGTATTTCATGACATTCACATTTGGAAGATCATAGAACAGTTATTTGAGAGTTTTCAATTATTTCCTAATGATTATATTCAAATTAGCATTCTTGGGACAAAGGTACATAAAGGTCACACTCAGAGGTGCTCAGTTATCAATTGGTTTCTGTTTTCCTCAGTGGAATATGACCATTAATCTTTTTACTTATTTTTGTGCCAGTTTGGAACAGCACTGCAAAAGCTTTTTGGGGAATTAACATCTGTGGATAAAAAAGGAAAAGTTAGCATAATTAGTGTTTGGTAAATAAAATATGGGTCCTAGATTTAATCATTGTTCCAGGAAATTCATTGATTCCTGAGATTTTTAGCAATATTTATATGGTGATTTCATACTTAGGATTTCTGATTCTGATTGAACTCCACTAGGTTCTTCCACACCTGTGCTTTCCCCAGTGTTCCACATGGGGAACTGGATCCCAATCAAATGAAAATGTTCACTAATTTGCAGAACCCTAAAAGACATATAATTTTAGAATTGCTACAACTATACCATCATGAAAACAGACCTACGTAAAACAGTTGAAGATTCATTTGTATTTTTATTCTTCCCCCTAGACTGAAGCAGTATATTGAAATTACTCTGCTTTTGAATAAAACATTTCCAATGACTCAATGTTTTTCTTTGTTTTTAATACCTCCTATGTTTGCCTATAAAGCTGGTGCAGGTCTTTTTTTTTTTTTTTTTAAACACAATAGAGTTAAAAATTGTTTTTAACAGTAGTCCCTTTGTTAAAGGACCTGGAATGCAGTGATTATATCCTGTTATCTTCAAAACCTAGTGTAGTGCTTCAAACTATGTTTATAAAATAAAGAATGAGTTTTAAAAATCAGGAAAAAAGTTAGTTGTAAGTTTTGTTTCTTTTAAGCATAATATTTGAAATATAGATATTTCCTTTGATTCCACTTACATTCAATTTTAAGAGATTTTTCCCTTTTTCTTGTCTTAATTTTACTTTTTAAATATTTAGAATATGAACATCCTTCCAACACCCTTCCAAATATACCCTTCCCCTCAAAAAGAATCTATACTTAGTGAAGTGTCATTCCCTTCCTCTTACTCTTTCACCCTGTTGCTTAAAACCTTGTAGGAAACCAAATTTATGGTTCACTAGTTTATCTTTCCCATGGCTCAATTTGAAAAAAAGAAGCAGTTTTCTTATTACTTTACATATTACATACAATTTTGTGCAATTGAATTATTCAGTTATCAGTATTTGCTGGAAATCACTAGATATCAGATCGTAAAGATTGTAATTATTATTTAGATATTTTTTAGAAAATTTATAGGCTAACAAAAAAATCATGCAGAAAATAAAGAGACCCCATATACTACCCCCACTGATAATGTTTAGCTTCAGTGTAGTAGTTTTGTTACAATTGATGAAAGATATTTATTCATTATTTCTTGGAAGTGAAAATTACACCATTGTGTATGCATGCCATAGCTTAATCAACAAATACTCTATGCTTTTTTTAAAATTTTTAACTTTTTTAATTGTATGGTATATCATATATACAAAGAAAGGAAATAAAAAGCAATAGTTTTCAAAGCATTCTTCAACAAGTAGTTACAGGACAGATCCCATAGTTTGTCATGGGCTACCATATGATCCTCTAGTATTTTTCCTTCTACTTGCTCCAGAATATAGGAGGATGGAGGACTTAAATGTTTTTTTTATCATCACAATTGACTTTTTTCCCTTCTTTTTTTGTGAAAAATAACATATATACAAAAAAAGCTATAAATTTCAAAGCACAGCACCACAATTAGTTGTAGAACATAGTTCAGATTTGACATGGGTTGCAATTTCAGTTTTAGATTTTACTTCTAGCTGCTCTAAAATACTGGAGACTAAAAGAGACATCAATTTAAAGATTCAGCATCCATATTCATTTGTTAAATCCTATCTTCTCTGTATAAATCCACCATCACCTTTGATCTTTCCATCCCTCTCTTTAGGGGTGTTTGGGCTATGGCAATGGGGTAGGGAGACAGAACTATCTGATGTTCTGTAGAGGCTGGGCTAGGTTTCAGGACTTATCTGGGCCAGGGACCCATCTGGAGGTTGTAGGTCTCTGGAAAGTTGCTCTAGTGCATGGAACCCTTGTGGAATCTTATATATTGCCATAGGTGTTCTTTAGGATTGGCTGGAATGGTCCTGGTTGGGGGTTGGCAGTTTATGGTAGGTAGCAAGGTCTAACTGAAGCTTGCATAATGGCAATCTCCAGAGTAGCCTCTCAACTCTATTTGAACTCTCTCTGCCACTGATACTTTATTAATTATACTTCCCTCCTTTTGGTCAGGATGGAATTGTTGATTCCATGGTGCCAGGGCTGGGTTAATTCCTGGGCATCATCTCCCATGTTGCCAGGAGACTTTCATCCCTGGATGTCATGTCCCATGTAGGGGGGAAGGCAACGATCTCACCAGCAGAGTTGGGCTTAGAGAGTGAGGCCACATCTGAGCAACAAAAGAGGTCCTCCAGAAGTAACTCTCAGGCATGCCTATACGTAGTCTAAGTTTCTCCACTACTTACATAAGCGTCTCAAGAGTAAGCCTCATGATTGAGGGCATAGCCTATTGATTTGGTTGTCCCTAAAGCTTGACACAGTACCAGGGGCTTCCCTGATCGTAAGGTTTAATAGTTTCATATTCTTTCTCCCATCCCTCAGGGAACTTTGCCAATACTTTTTGATTATCTGTTTGATATACTCTAGGAGATATCCGGGCATTACAATAATTTATACAGGATTAGAGGACCTCTTTCTTTTTCTGGGCTTCCTGTGTTTCAATTGTTCAAATGAGTTGTACAGATAGGTTGAATTAGATTATGCATTACAGAAAATGTCAGTTCCAGACCAAATAAACCTTTCTTCCATTGGTATCAAAGACTATGTGTAGTTCTAAAAGATAGACAATGTCTTCCTTATCCCTCTGTTCTGAATTACTGTAACCCCAACTGTTCAGCTTCATTCTTATTTGTAGATATCAGGTTATATATATAAAACAGTCTCTCAAAATCCAGAAATAATAATCACCACTCTGGACTTAATGTCTGCTCTAAAAGCTTACAATCTAAGTCCCTATTTTCTTATAAGCATTTTCTAAAGGTGACCATATCACTGTTGTTCTTTGGTTTCTGGCTTATTTTGTCTCACCAAATGTCTCACATGTTCATTCACCTCATTGCATGCCTCACGACTTTGTTAGTTTTTGGAGCAGCATCACCTTTGTTCATAAGTATACACCATCGTTCACCAATCTATTTCTCCATCAGTGCATCCTCCAGTTACCTGCATTTACTGGGCATCATGTAGAGGGCCCCAAGACCACAGTCCATATCAACATTCTCAATTTTAGATCATTTCATTGTTCCCAAGAGAAAGAAAACCAACAAACACACCCTCACCAAATAGGAAATCTAAACCTCCTCTTAACTCTTGTCCCTCCCCCCATTATTTACCTCTGCTATTGCTGTGGTAGTGCTGATGTTTTCTTTTGAACATAGCTCATAGCATGCAATAGCAGTTTCCCCCCTGTACCCTAGACTTCAATACTCTTTGTACAAGAATCATATCTTTGAAGTAATTCTTGTGAGAACAAATTCATATTCTAGTGTTGATCAGTGGGACATGTAAGTTTATAAAACCCCTTTCAATCTTACTCATCTTCAATATGGTAATATTCCTTATACACCCAATAGAAAACCATCTTCACTCCTATTTATTCCCTTACATTGGAGTTCAACCTCATTAACTAACCATTCACCCATCTCCAGCTTCTATGTATCTCTAAGTCCCCTATATTCTGTATTATAAGCCTCTGATTATACCTTTACCATGGTCATAAAAGTGGAACCATACAGTATTTACCCTTTTCTATCTGGCTAATTTCACTCAGCATTATGTCCTCAAGGCTCATCCATCTTGTCATGTGCTTCAGGATGTCATTTTGTCTTACTGCTGCATAATATTCCATTGTATGTATATGCCACATTTTGTTGATACACTCGTCTGTTGATGGGCATTGGGTTTGTTTCCATCTTTTGGTGATTGTGAATAATGCTGCTATGAACATTGGTGTGCAAATGTGTGTTTGTGTTGTTGCTTTCAGTTCTTCTGGGTATATACCAAGTAGTGCTATTGCTGAGACATAGGCCAACTCAATAGTTAGTTTTCTAAGGAACCACCAAACTGTTTTCCATAGTGGCTATGCCATTATACACTCCCACCAGCAGTGCATTTGTCCCAGTTTCTCCACATCCTCTCCAACATTTATAATTTCCTGTTTCTTTAATAGCAGCCATTCTTATAGGTGTGAGGTGGTATCTCATTGTAGTCTTGATTTGCATTTCCCTTATAGCCGATGAAAATGAGCAACTCTTCATGTGCTTTTGAGCCATCTGCATTTGCTTTTCAGAAAAATGCTTATTCATATCTTTAGCCCATTTCATAATTGTGTTGTTTGATCTTTTATGTTGAGCTGTATGATTTCCTTGTATATACAGGAAATCAAACCTTTGTCCAATATGTGATTTCCAAATACTTTTCCCCATTGAATTGGCTGCCATTTCACCTTTTTTGACAAAGTCTTTTGATGTGCAGAAGCATTTGATTTTGAGGAGTTACCATTTATTTATTTTTCTTTTGTTGCTTGTGCTTTGAGTGTAAAGTTTATGAAGCTACCTCCTATTACTAGGTCTTGAAGATGTTTCCCTACATTTTCTTCTAGAATCTTTATGGTGCTAGTTCTTATATTTAGGTGTTTGATCCACTTTGAGTTAATTTTCATTTAAGGTGGAAGATAGGGGTCCTTTTTCATTCTTTTGGCTATTGATATCCAGTTCTTCCATGCCCAATTATTGAAAAGGTTGTTTTGTTGCAGTTCAGGGGATTTGGGGGCTGTGGCAAAAATCAGTCGACCAGAGATTTGGTGGTCTATTTCTGCACTCTCGATTCGATTCCACTGGTCAATGAAATACCTTTATGCCAGTACCATGCTGTTTTGACCACTGTGGCTTTATAATAGGTTTTTAAATCAGGGAGTGTTAATCTTCCCACTTCGTTCTTCTTTTTTAGGATGCTTTTAGCTATTCTGGGTCTCTTTCCCTTCCAGATGAATTTGATAATTAGCTTTTCCAAATCTTCAGAGTAGGTTGCTAGAATTTTGATTGGTATTGTGTTGAATCTGCAGATCAATTTGGGTAGAATTGACATCTTAACTATATTTACCCTTCCTATCCATGAGCAGGGAATGTCTTTCCACCTAGTTAGATCTCCTTTGTTTTCTTTTAGCAATGTTATGTAGTTTTCTGTGTACAAGTCCTTTATGTCCATAGTTAAGTTCATTTCTAAGTACTTGATTCTTTTAGTTGCTATTTTGAATGGTTTTCTTTTTCCTTAACTGACTCCTCAGCTAGGTCATTGCTTGTCTATAGAAATGTTACTGATTTTTGCACATGAATTTTATATCCTGCCTCCTTGCTGAATTTGTTGATTATCTCAAGTAACTGTGCTATAGATATCTCAGGGTCTTCCAAGTGTAGTATCATATCATCTGCAAATAATGAGAGTTTTACTTCTTCCTTTCCACTTTGGGTGCCTTTTATTTCTTTGTCCTGCCTGATTGCTCTAGCTAGAACTTCTAGCACAATGTTGAATAATACTGGTGACAGTGGGCATCCTTGTCTTGTTCCTGATCTTAGGGGGAAATCTTTCAGTCTCTCTCCATTGAGTACAATGCTGGCTATTGTTTTTCATTTGTTCCCTTTGTCATATTGATTCCTATCTTTTGGAGTGATTTTATCAGGAAAGGATACTGAATTTTGTCAAATGCTTTTTTCAGCATCATTTGAGATGATCATGTGATTTTTTCCTTTTGATTTGTTCATATGCTATATTATATTAATTGATTTTCTTGTGTTGTATCAACCTTGCATTCCTGGTAGAAACCCCACTTGGTCATGGTTATAATTCTTTTAATGTGCTGTTGGATCCGATTTGCTCATATTTTATTGAAATTTTTGCATCTATGTTCATTAGGGAGATTGGTCTGTAGTTTTCCTTTCTTATAGCATCTTTACCCCATTTTTGGTATTAAAATGATATTAGTTTCATTAAATGAGTTAGGTAGAGATCCTGTTCCCTCAATTTTTTAGAAAAAATTCCAAAATTTGAGCAAGATTGATGTTAGTTCTTTTTGAAATGTCTGATAAAATTACCCTGTAAGCCATCTAGCCCTGTGCTTTTCTTTGTAGGAAGATTTTTTTTTCACATGGGCAGGCACCAGGAATCGAACCCGGGTCCTCAGGCACAGCAGGCAAGTGTTCTTACCTGCTGAGCCACCGTGGCCTGCCCTGTACAAAGATTTTTGATGACTGATTGAATCTCTTTACTTGTGATTGGCTTGTCAAAATCTTCTATATGTTCCTGAGTCAGTGTAGCTTGTTTGTTTGTCTCCAGGAATTTTTCCATTTCCTCTAAGTTGTCTAGTTTGTTATCGTATAGTTGTTCATAGTATACTCATGATTTTTTTTTACTTCTTCAGGGTCTGTGGTAATGCACCCCATCTCATTTCTGATTTTGTTTATTCCTCTCTCTTTTTTTCTTTTCAGTCTTGCTAGTGGCCCATCAATTTTATTGATTTTCTCAAAGAACCAACTATTGGTTTTATTGATTCTTTCTATTGTTCTTTTTTTTCCCCATTCATTTATCTTTCCTTTAATCTTTGTTATTTCTCTTCTTGTATTTGCTTTCAGGTTAGTTTGCTGTTCTTTCTCAAGTTCCTCCAGGTATGCTGTTAAGTCCTCAATTTTTGCTCTTTCTTGTTTTTTAGTATAGGCATTTAGGGCAATAAATTTTCCTCTCAGCACAGCCTTTGTCATATCCCATAAGTTCTGATAAGTTGTATTCTCATTTTCTCTCATCTCCAGATACCTACTGATTTCTCTAGCAATTTCTTCTTTGAGCCACTGATTGTTTAAGAGTGTTATTTAATCTCCATATATTTGTGAATGTTCTCATTCTTTGGTGGTTATTGAGATCCAGCTTCATCCCACTGTGATCAGAGAAAATGCTTTGAATAATTTCAGTGTTTTTAAATTTTTAATGACCTGTTTTGTGCCCCAGCGTATGATCTATCCTGGAGAATGTTCCATGAGCACTTCAGAAGAATGTAAATCCTTGTGCTTTGGGGTGCGATGACCTATCTATGTCTGTTAGATCTATTTGATTTATTAAGTTATTTAACTTCTCTATTTATTCTGTCTCGTTGCTCTATCTATAGAGGAGAGTGGTGTACTGAAGTCTCCTACTATTATTGTTGAAACATCTATTGCTTCCTTCAGTTTTGCCAATGTCTGTCTCATGTACTTTGGAGGCCCTTGATTGGGAACATAAACATTTATGATTGCTATATCTTCTTGGTGAATTGACCCTTTAATTAATATATAGTGTCCTTCTTTGTCTCTTATGATGTCTTTACATTTAAAGTTTATTTTGTCCCATATTAATATAGCTACTCCTGCTTTCTTTTTGGTTACAACTTCTGTGGAAAATCTTTTTCCGTTTTCACTTTCAATCTATTTCTATCCTTGTGTCTATGATGAATCTCTTATAAGCAACATTATATTTCTTAATCCATTCTGCCATTCTGTATCTTTTAATTGGTAAACTTAGTCTGTTAACATTCAAAGTTATTACTTAAAAGGCATTTCTTGAATCTTCCATCTTACCTTTTGGATTTTATTAGTCAGATCTATATATTCTTTTTCCTCTTTCTCTTTTTATCCTTTAAGTTAACCTTACTGGTATTCTTCAGTTCTGTGCCCACCTCCAGACTTCCCTCTCCTATCTTTTTTTTTTCAACTGGTAGAACTCCCTTTAGTATTTCTTGTAGGGCCAGTCTGTTGTTGATAAATTCTTTCAAGATTTGTTTGTCTGTGAAAATTTTAATCTCTCCCTCAGTTTTGAATGTCAATTTGGCTGAGTACAGAATTCTTGACTGGAAGTCTTTCTCTTTCAGGATCTTAAACATATCATACCACTGCCTTCTCACCTCCACAGTGCTTGCTGAATAGTCTGAACTCAGTCTTATGTGGTTTCCTTGTATGTAGTAACCTGTTTTTCTCTTGCTGCTTTCAGAATTTTCTGCTTCTCTTCAACAGTTGACAGACTGATGAGTATGTGTCTTGGGAAAGGCCTATTTGGATTCATTATGTTTGGAATTGACTGAGCTTCTTTGACTTGCATATTTATGTCCTTTATAAGGGTTGGGAAGTTTTCCCCCATTATATCCTCAACTAGTCTTCTTAGCCCTTTACTCCTCTCTTCTCCTTCTGGGACACCATTGATTTTTGTATTTGTGTGCTTTGTTTCGGCTATTATTTCCCTCAGATCCAGTTCAATTTTTTCCATCTTTTTTTGCCATTTGCTGTTTTGAGTCTTCAAAGTCAGTTATCCTGTCCTCTGTATCACTTATTCTTTCTTCAAATCTGGTGTTGTGTGACTCTAGTATGTATTTTATTTGTTCAACAGAGTCATTAATCTCTGTGTGATATCTGCTATTTTTCTATTTATTCTTTCAAATTCCTCTCTATGCTCTTTTACTGTCTTCTTGATCTCCTTTCTGTCATTTGCTATCCCATTTATTTCATTAAGTAGAGTTGCATGAACATCTTTGATTAGTTGTTCCAACATCTGTGTCTCTTCTGGAGTTTTAATTTTGTCATTAGTCAGGGCTATATCTGTCTGTATTGTGATATGATTAGTGATCTTCTGCTGTCTTTGTGGCATGTAAATATTTTGAGTGATATACTTTGGAATGATTTCTTTCAGTAGTCTACGGTCTTGTGTTTGCAGGATGGTTGCACAGCAGGGAGCACTGTATGGCGTGGGGCACTCAGTGCAGTGATTTGTTTTAGGGCTATATAGGCACAGGTTGGGGATGTTACACTGATGCTTGTGAATGTGGTTGCCCAGTGACCAGGGAGGACACTGGTCTGGTGGGCATAGCCCTGGTGTGTGCTGTTCTAAGGCATGGGGCCCTTTATGCACATGCATAGAGCTGTGGCAGCAAGTCGGTGTTTTGCCTTCATGGATTAGGAGCAGATGTGACTCAGCTGCACAGGTTAGCACTTTCTCAGAGCTAGGAAGTGTGGCTGAGGGCCGTGCACATTTGTAGTTCTAGGACTGCTTTAAAGTGCAGTTTCCAGATTCGAATGATGTTATTGGGGGCCTATACACATGTGTGGGACTAGGAGTGCTGCAAACTGATGTGCAGAGCTGGAGGGTGGATGGGGTGAAGCTGTGGGACACTATAGGCAGGGGGGTGGGGGTAGCCTGGGTATGGAGTTTAGTGCTTGCAGCCTTTATGCACTGGGAACAGGGAGGGTGAGGTTTTGCTAGGGAGGGGTGCAGGAGAGGTGGGCTGGGCTGCACTTGGAGTGGGGGTGTGGGACAGGTATGTACACTGAGGGCTGGTGGGGTGGGGGTGCCTGGAGCACGGTGAGTGGGAATGGGTGATGATGTTCAGGTCCATTCGGTGTGAGGTGAGTCACCAGTCACGGGACTGTGCTAGTGAGGGTAGCGCACCCAAGGAACACAGACTGGTTTACTTGGTAGTCCCTGACTCCCATCCGTGCACTCCGTGGGCTCTGCACCTCCGTGCCAGGCTCCAGCCCTCTGCCTCTCAGTTCCTCAGCCTGTGCAAACAGGAATACTTTATGTTTTATAATTTAAACATTCTCTAAGATTTTGCCTTTAACAAATAATGTGCAATAAAATACATTCTGAAAATGTGTTATTGAATTATTGGTACATCTTCAGGGTCAATTCCTAAGGCATGTGGGTGCTATATTTTATAGTAAATGAATATGTGATTATTTTAAGGTGTTATAAATTTATCCTTCATGGAATTCATTTTGTTGTGTGTTCTTTTAATTTTTTTTATTAGTGACATTTTAAGTTTACAGAAAAGTCAGGCAGAAATGATAAAATCCCCATATAACTCCCTAAATATACAGTTTTCCCTAATATTAACATTTTGCATTAGTTTGATACCTTTGTTACAATGGATGAAACAATATTATTATAACATTATCTATAGTCCATAGTTTACATTAAGGTTCACTGTTTGGTTGTACAGTTCTTTGCTTTTTCTCTATGAATTTTATTCTGGAAATATGTATTCAACCACAAATTTCCCATTTCAAATACTTTCAAATTTACAGTTCATTGGTGATAATTACATTCACTTGCTACCATCATGACAATCCATTACAGAAATATCTCCATTATCCCAAACAGAAACTCTGTACCCAGAAAACATTTACTGCCCTATCACTATGTCTAATCCTGTCCCTGGTAACTTGTATTCTAGTTTCTTTATGAATTTACATGTTCTAACATTTCATATGGGCTCATATAATATTTGCTATTTTTTCTCTGCAAATTTTTCTCAGTGCAAATAAGAAACTGAGCTGTAAATAACAAAAGCATGTGTTTGGGGTCTGTGCTGGTTTCAAAGGATGTATGGACCCTAGAAAAGCCATGTTTTAATCAAAATCCCATTTTTTAATGGCAGAATAATCCCTATTCAATACTGTATGTTTGAAACTATAATCAGATCATCTCCCTGGAGATGTGATTTAATCAAGAGTGGTTGTTAAACTGGATTAGGTGATGACATATCTCGACCCATTTGGGTGGGTCTTGATAAGTTTATGGGGTCCTATAGAAGAGGAAACATTTTGGAGAATGAAAGAGATTCAGAGAGAGCAGAGCAGAATGACATAGCCATGAGAAGCAGAGTCCACCAGCCAAGGCCTTTGGAGATGAAGAAGGAAAATGTCACCCAGGGAGCTTTATGAAACAGGAAGCCAGGAGAAGAAGCTAACAGATGATGCCATGTTTGCTGTGTGCCCTTCCAGATGAGCGAGGAACCCTGACCGTGTTCACCATGTGTCTTTCCAGATGAGAGAGAAACTCTGACTGTGTTCGCCACATGCCTTTTCTCTTGAGAGAGAAACCCTGAACTTCATCAGCCTTCTTGAACCAAGGTGTCTTTCCCTGGATGCCTTAGATTGGACATTTCTATAGACTTGTTTTAATTGGGACATTTTCTCAGCCTTGGAACTGTAAACTAGCAACTTATTACATTCCCCCTTTTAAAAGCCATTCTGTTTCTGGTATATTGCATTCTGGCAGCTAACAAACTAGAACAGGGTCTTTGAGTTGCAGTCTGGGGAACACAGATTCAGGTAGGAACACAAATTTTATCCCAAGTTGGGGCTTTCAGACAAGAGTTTTAAAAGGGTAGAAGAAAGAGAAAGAACAGAAGTTGACTAGGGCGAGGATCATAGAAATAGTTTTTTTTTTTTTTTTTTAAGAAAAGGAGTGTTGTTAGCTGCTTAGCTTTCAATAAGTCAGTTTCAGAGTTTTGGCATGTGTTATACAGGTCTTTCTGAGTGTAAACTTGTCTGAGTTCATTTTAAGTGTCTTAGCATGAACTACTCCATTTTTCTTTCATATTTCCATCTTTTGATCAAGATCTTCCTTTGAAAGCATTGCTGGTCAGAATTTAGTTTCTGTTATATTACAGTGTCAGGGAGATTCGTAGCTGAGTGTCATGTCCCATGCAGAGGGAAAAGCTACAGAGTTATGAAGTGCGGGGGCTCAGTGGAGGCCACACTGAGTTACAAGAGACCTGACAGATAGGAAGTATTTTAGGCATTAGTAAGTGTGGTGGTTTGGACTGTATGTTCCCTAGAGAAAACACGTTTTTAAAGTTAATCCATTCCTGTGAGTGTGACTCCATTGTAAATAGGATCTTTGGATGAGGCTGCTTCATTTAAGGTGTGGCCCCCCTCAATCAGGATAGGTCTTTATCCCATTACTGGAGTCCTTTTATGAATGGATGAAATTCAGAGAGAGAAAGGGCCAGAGACAGAGCAGGGATATTGACCATCAATGGAACCTGTGAGAAATGGGAGAGAACAAGACATGGCTATGTGCCTTGTCATGTGACAAACTATGGACCAGGGATGCTGGCAGCAGCCCCATAACATTACAGCTTTCAGAGAGAAAGCATCACCTTGATGATGCCTCAATTTGAGTTTTCTTTTAACCTTAAACCATGGCTAATATATTCCCTTTTCCTTTATGTCAACCCATTTCATTGTGTTTGGTTGAGCAGCCTAGAAAAATTAAACAGTAAGTTACGGGGTTGTAGTTTAAAGGTAAAGCAAAAGAGACTTCTTAAATTGGAAAACACATTAAACATCAGCATATTTGTACATCTATAATCACTTTTCAGTAATTCATTTGCCCTAAGTAATTAATTATTGTTCCACTCAATTTTGTGTTAACAATTTTCTGAATCCACCAGTTTCCTATTAGATTGCCGAAAATTTTGAGTTAGTTCTATGATATGGCCTCAAAATTCTTTCAGCACTGTCATTAGAAGCTGGTGCCCCAGAGTACTTGGCATAATCCTTTCCACAGGATCCTGAGACAGTAATTTTTGCTGACGATGAAGCACTCTAGTCCATAGTTGAGTATAAGTGCTTTGAGGAAAATATTATAATAAAACCCAAACAAACACACAAACTAAAAACTGTTGGTGGATTATGAAGGACTTAAAGCACAAAAACCAAAGAATGCTATTTTATAAAAGGGAAGGATATAATGAGTTTATTATAAAATAAATGAGAAGTGAGAAGGAAGTTTAAGTGGTATGTAACATGCTTTTAAGAATAACTGAAATTATGCCTGATAACATTATACTGTTGTCTAATATGAGGAAGATTAGATCTAGGCTATCTTATCTTATGAACAGTGAGGACATTGACATTTGTTTTTGAAATTTATATAACTTCTGGTATGTATAGATGAATAACTTTTAATTTACATAAATTTAATAAACAGAAGTTTAGAAAATACCTTTTAATTTGATGATATTTTCTATACCATTCATGTCATATAAAATAAACTTATTTTTAGCAACTTATTTTTTGCAAGGTGAAGTAGTTTATTTTTTTGTGATTCTCCAGGAGCCCTCTAGAAAATTCCAAAAAGGGTTTGAAATGCAAAAATATATTATTTAGCATTTTATGTGGGAAGACAAAACATCAAAAGTCATTAGGAGGTTTGAAACTTTGGCTAAATAGTTTAACAGATCACTCTGAAACAATACTTGGCTTTCATCAAAGTGACAAATATTTCAAAAGTCAATATAGGGGATAATGGGAGTAAACAATGTTCTTAAACAATTAAGTATATGACAAGCTTAGCATATAAAATGTTATTCTGATTAAATATGGACTCACGGCCTTTAAATTAATTATTTAAAAAAAGAAACTTTACAAATTCTTATCAAAAGCAGATTGATAATATAAGAAAATTTTGTTATTGTAATACAGAGAAAACCCTCTACATTGACTAAAGATGTTGTCAGTTTCTCCTTCATCACTGAAAGTCTTTCATGTGAAACATGATTTCATGGTTCACATGAAGTTTGAGATTTTCATCATCTAATTCGTACTGGTTTTATAGCACCAGTTGTATAATTTTGTAAAAATTGTCACTGCATAAGGACAGTTAAGAGCAGAGATATCTGACAATGACTGAGGTATATTATGAATATGATCAAAAGAATAACAAGTGTCCTATTGGGGAATCTCTGAGATGTCCCTAGAAGCCAACCAAGAAAATGGGACTCATATCAAGAAGATTTAGGAGGTGTGTAGGCTGATGTGACTCCTCTAGAATGGACTTCTGCTGCTATTACCTCTTATTAAACATCCTCTTGACTGTAATTTAAAAATACATAGCACTGGGTCCCCCCTCTTGTACAGACCTGCTCAAGAAGCCAGACTATCATTTAATGTCAATCAATTTTGTAGAGTCATTTTATGATGCTTCATACTTTGTCAGCCAGCAATCTGATCACCTGCCTCAGGTGGGAGATAGATTTCTGTAACATAAAAGCTATCTTTGTAATATGATCTGTGATATTATAGTATATCTTCCAAAACGGGAGATACCTTCACTAATGACAACAATTCAAGGAACAGAACATACAATGAGGTTAACCTGGTTCAGTAGTTTGATTCAGGTATCAACTTGGTAGGTGATGGTGCCCAGTTTGTTCTGTTGCTAGGGATTTAAATCATTAGCATGTGAATTTCATCTATGGCTGATTACAAGTGTTGTCAGCTCAGGGGGTTGGCCTTTCACAATGAGTGAGGCTTCAGAGGAGAGGTCAGAAGAAAGAGAACAGCTCAGTACAGCATAAGGAAGTCCAGCAAAACTCAGCTCAGAGCTCAGACCTGGCTTAAACCCAGATGTCTGCAGATTCCAAGGGAAAACACCCAAGAGAAAGCTGTCTGAACATCGAGGCCACAGAAGAGGACCACGTATGTTGCCATGTGCCTTCCCATGTAACAGAGAAACCCAGATGAAAGCAAGATGCCTTTTCTCGGAGGGCCTATACATTTGTAATAAAATAAATCCCCTTTAAAGAGCCAATTCATTTCTGGTAAGTTGCATTCTGGCAGCATTAGCACTCTAAAACAGATTTTGGTACCAGAGGAATGGGGTTGCTGCTACATTTGTAAATACCAAACATGTAGCAACAGTTTTTTAAATAGATAAGGGGAAGATTCTGGAACAAATGTGAGATAGCTGATAGAGAAATTCTACATTGCTTTGAAGTGACTGTTGGTAGAAATATGAACTTTAAAGATACTTCCATTACAGATTGGAGGGAGGGAGACCCTAGTTTTGAAATGGCAGAGTACTTGGCAAAATAGATTCCTGGTACTAGATGAAAGGGAGAATTTGAATTTTGATGATGTGGAATGCTTGGCTGAGGAGGTTTCTAAACTGAATATGGAAGAAACAGCTTAGTTTCTCCTTGCATCTTATAGTAAAATGTGATGAGAAGGATAAGCTAAGAACTGAACTCTTGGATACAGGAAAAACAAATTGATGGTTTGGAAAATTCTGGGCTTCCAGAAAATGAGACCCCAGAGAATATTGCCTGATGTAAGGATTTAACCAAACAGGTCAAACAGATAGCCATTAATGGACAAGCCAGAATCAGAGATGAAGTTATCCAGTAAGAATTTGTGAAAAGTCTTATCATATTATGGCTTTAATCCCTGTATACTACATGCCAAGTCAACACATTTATCCAAGACCTATATAAACAGATCCACTGCTGGTATGGACTGGAAGGGACAGAATGAAGGGCTCTGCATAGGCCATTGGAAATGGTGGGATTGACACTTTCAAGAGGCCTGTGGATGAATGACTCAGACTGAAATAATGCAGTTTGACCTGTAGATTTTCAGAATTCTTTAGGTCCAATGACCTCTGTTTTCCTTTCAATTTCTCCCTATGGCAATGGGATTGCTTATCCTAAGATTTTTCCTTCTTTGTACATTGTTAGGAGATAACTTGTTCTAATTTTACAGCTCTGTAGCCAGGGAAGAATTTTGCCTTAAGACAGAAGATGACTGCTACTGAATTTGATGAGAATTTTTACTGTCTTTGAGTAGGCGTTGTATTTGTATTGTTACTGAAATGATTTAAGGCTTTTGTGATATTGTGATTATGGTTTGAAGTTGTTATGTTCCCCAGAAGAGCTATGTTCTTTTTCCTAATCCAAATAGGAGCACATCAACCATTCAGGATGGAAACTTTGGTTGGATTATTTCCATGGAGGTGTGTCAGGCCCAATTGTAGGTGTGACTTATTGATTAGATGGAGTTGTGACTCCATACATTCAATGTATTTCCTGATTAACTAATCAAGATTAGTTTTAAAGGATTACTGTAATCCTTTAAAAGGGGAAACATTTTGGAGATAATTCAGAGCTGACATAGATGCAGACACTTGGAGATGCTTGGAGTACAGATGCAGATGTCTGGAAATGCAGAAGCCCCAGGAGATGGCAGTGGCTGAGAGAGCTGAAAGAAGCTAGACTGGAATCAGAACCCAGCAGATGTCATCACATGACTTTCCAGGATATGCTAAGCAAACCAGAACCTGGATAGGGCCAAGCAAAGCTGAGAGCAGAAATTCAGAGTTGCCTCAGAGAAGTTAAGAAAGGATCAGCAGATACCAGCTATATGCCCTCTCACATGACAGAAGAAACCCAAACACCTTGTCCTTTCTAATAAAGTCAAAATATCTTTCTCTGGATGCCATGGTATGGATGTTTTTATGGCCTTAGAACTGTAAACTTGTAACTTAATAAATGTCCTTAATAAAAGCAGATCCATTTCTGGTATATTGCATTCTAGCAATTTCAGCAAACTAAAATACTGATAAAATGAATGTATTTCTTATATGGAAAGATTTAGTGCATTGCATGAAGGACAGATGAGCATTGTTAGATGAAAAAAATGTCTGTTATTTAGATATATTTAGAAATCATGAACAATATCTCTGTCATTTTTTACTATTTAGTGATTAATTATTGTTTAAGGTGCCAAGTTGACAAGGGGTAGGCCCTGTCATAGTTAGGTACAGGTGTGAACTTGGCCAGGTAACGGTGCCTAGTTTGTTCTATTGCTGTGGACATAAATCATCAGCAAGTGAATTTCATCTCTGGATGATTACATCTGTGGTTGTCTAAGAGGTGTGCCTTCCACATGAGTGAGGCATAAGAAGAGAAACAGCTCAGCATAGCTCAATGCAGCTCGGTGCAGTCCAGCACAACTTAGCTTAGAGCTCAGAGCCAGCATAGACCCAGGCATTGAAGATACAGAGAAAAAATTCAATGGAGAAAGCTGTTTGAACCCAGAATCCAGGGGAGAGGGCCAGCAGATGTTAGCATGTGCCTCCCCATGTGACATAGAAACCCAGACAAAAGCAAGTTGCTTTTCCTCTAAGGAACTTTAAATGTATAACTGAATAAATCCCCTTTATAAAGCCAGTCTATTCCTGGTTTATTGCATTCCAGCAGTTTTGTCAAACTAAGACACCTGGGTTATGAGTTTCTCCATGATCCATTCAGAGCTAATTCACCTCTGGCAGTGGACTGTTCATGAGATTCATAGTATGGTGTTTCACTTTGCTCAGGCTGCCAGAATGCCATATATCTGAAATAGGATGGCTTTTTCGATGGGGTTTTGTGAGGTGCAAATTTACAATACTAAGGGCATGAAAATATTCAAATTAAGACATTAAAAGGAAGAAACCTTCTCTGAGGAAAGGATCCTGGCCTCTGGCATTCCTCTGTTACATGATGATGTCTGCTGGTCCTTTTATCCTGGCTCTGATTTCAATCTCTAAATGTCTCTGGTCATTTATCTCTCAGATTTTCTGAGCTCTCTGCAATTCATCTGTTTTTCATCCTTTCATAAAGGACTCCAGCAAGGGGAATAAGACTCTCCTTGAATGGGTGGTGTTATATCTTTTTGCATATCAATATAAGTACATAATTCACTCAACCATAGATCTACCCCGACAAGGATGGATCAAGATAACAAGACCGAGGTGCATGGGTGTTTCAGTGGTAGAATGCTCATCTGCAATATGGGAGACCTGAGTTTGGTTCTCAGCCCATGCACCAAATAAATGAGAACATGACCCTCTATAGGGTACATAACAGCTTCATATAGCACATTACACTTTCTGGATACCAAAAAGACATTTTCTTTCCATGTGAAAAATACATTCATTCCTTCAAGATATTGCAAAACATGAATCATTTCAGTAGTAATATTATGTACAAAGTTTCACCAACGTCAGTTAAAGGCATGGTCTATCCTAATGCAAAAGTTTCCTCTGGCTGTAGAACTGTGAAATTCAGAACAAGTTATCTTCTTCAAATATACAAAGGAGGGACAGTTATAGGAGAAATCTTACCACTGCTAAATTGGCAGGAAAACAGGGGTCAAAGTTCCCAAACAGTTCCAAAAATTTGCAAGGCATACATTAGATTGTATTCAACAATCTACCAATTATTCTTTTTTTTATTGTGCACTTCAACAGTACAGAAAAAAACTAACTCCTTAAAGTCCAGTTGATTACATCTGCCTTCTGATTCTTTTTAAAGTACAGACCTAAATTATGTAAATACCAGTAGTAAGTAATTTTAATAGTTAACATTTTTGAATTTCACTTGAACATTTTTGCATACAATTTTACATATATTAAGTGCATTTAATGGCTATATAACTGTCTATAGTAGTAATAACACACCAAAACTTACTTATCCATTTCCCAATTTTTGGACTTTCTAAAAAAATATTTTGAATGGAATTGCTAGAAAAACTTTGTCCAATAATTTTTTTTCTTTTAAATATGTCCTGGACATATACTAGTCAAAGGGAATTAGTATGCCAAAAGATAGATCAACTATAGAATTCATATTGTATTGTTATAAATAGCTCTTTTCTTTAACTATATTTATTGTATAATATAGCATATATACAAAGCAAAGAAAGAAAAAAGCAATAATTTTCAAGGCATTCTTCAACAAGTAGTTACAGGACAGATCCCAGAGTTTGTTATGGGCTATCATACCATCCTCTCAGATTTTTCCTTCTAGCTGATCCAGAATATAAGAGGCTGGAAGGAATAAGTACTTTCATATCATTACAATTGGACTTTTTTTGTGATAAAAACATATATACCAAAAAAAGCAGTAAATTTCAAAGCACAGCACAACAAATAGTTGTAGAACAGATTGCAGAGTTTCGTGTGGGTTGCAATTCCACAATTATAGGTTTTTACTTCTAGCTGCTCTAAGATACTGGAAACTAAAAGAAATCAATTTAATAATTCATCAATCATATTCATTTGTTAAACCCTAACTTTTCAGTAAACTCCACCGTCACCTTTGATCTTTCTATCCCACTTTTTAGGGGTATTTGGGCCGTGGCAATTCTAGCTTTTTCATATTGGAAATTTCCATATTTAATAATATAGGGTACAGAGATGAAACTAGCTGATGTTCTGGAGAGCCGGGTCCCTTGAGGTTTCAGGGCTTTTCTGGTCCAGGAACCCATCTGGAGGTTGTAGGTTTCTGGAAAGTCACCTAGTGCATGAAACCATACAGAATCTTATATATAGCCCTAGGTGTTCTTTGGGATTGGCTGGAATGGCAAGTTATGATAGATAGCAATGCCTAACTGAAGCTGCATAAGAATGACCTCCAGAGTAGCCTCTCAACTCTATTTAAACTCTCTCAGCCACTGATACTTTATTAGTTACACTTATTTTCCCCCTTTTGGTCAGGATGGCATTGTTGATCCCATGGTGCCAGAGCCAGACTCATCCCTGGTAGTCATCCCCCACACCTCCAGGGAGACTTTCATCCTTGGATGTCCTGACCTACAAACAGGGGAGGGCAATGATTACATTCAGAGAGCTGGGCTTAGAGAGGGTGAAGCTACATGTGAGCAACAGAAGAGGTCCTCCAGAAGTCATTCTTAGTACCCACATAAGCCTCATAAGAGTAAGCCTCAAGATCAAGGGCATGGCCTATTGATCTGGGTGTCCCTAATGTTTGACACAGTATCCAGGGATTTCCTGACGTTAAAGTTTAATAGTTCCATATTTTTTCTTCTATTCCTCAAGGGACTTTGCTAATACCATTGGATTATCTGCTTACTATATACTAGGATGTATTCAGGCATTACATAAAACCATACAGGATTAAAGGCCTTCATTCTTATTCTGAACTCCCTGTGTCTCAATTGTTCAAATGAACTATCTAGACAGGTTGAGTTAGATTATGTGCTACAGAAAATTGAGGTTCCAGATAAAACAAACCTCCTTTCTTTGGTCTCAAAGAGTAGGTGTGGTTCTAAAATATAAACAATGTCTTCCTTAACCCCTGTGTTCTGAATTACCTTAATACCAATCTGGTCAGCCTCATTCTTATCTCTAAATACCAGGTGATAGATATATAAAACAGCCTCTCAAAATCCAGAATTAACAATTACCACTCCAGATTAAATGTGTCTGCTATAAGAGTTTATAATCTAGGCCCCTGTTTTCTAATAAGCATTTTCTTAAGGAGACTGTACAATAATTGTTCTTTCATTTCTAGCTTATTTTGCCTCACCAAATGTCCCACAGGTTCATTCACATCATTGTGTGCATCACAACTTCATTCCTCTTTGTAGCAGCACAACATTCAATCACATGTGTACACTATCATTCACCAATCTACTTCTCAGACAACGCATCCTGCAGCCACTTGCATTCGTCAGGCATCATGTATAATGTCCAATGTCCACAGTCTATCAACAATCTTAATTTAAGATCATTTTAGATAATTTCATTATTCCCAAGAGAAAAATAACCAATAAATACACTGTCATAGCAGACAAAACAGACTTTAAATGTAAAACATTAAAGTCTCTTATAAGCAACATATAGTCGGGTTATATTTCTTAATCCATTCTGCCATTCTGTATCTTTTAATTGGTAAACTTAGTCTGTTAACATTCAAAGTTATTACTGAAAAGGCATTTCTTGAATCTTCCATCTTACCTTTTGGATTTTATTTGTCAGATCTATATATTCTTTTTCCTCTTTCTCTTTTTAACCTTTAAGTTAACCTTACTGGTACTCTTCAGTTCTGTGCCCATCTCCAGACCTCCCTCTCCTATCTTTTTTTTTTCAACTGGTAGAACTCCCTTCAGTATTTCTTGTAGGGCCAGTCTGTTGTTGATAAATTCTTTCAGGATTTATTTGTCTGTGAAAATTTTAATCTCTCCCTCAGTTTTGAATGTCAATTTGGCTGAGTACAGAATTCTTGACTGGAAGTCTTTCTCTTTCAGGATCTTAAACATATCATACCACTGCCTTCTCCCCTCCACAGTGCTTGCTGAATAGTCTGAACTCAGTCTTATGTGGTTTCCTTGTATGTAGTAAATTGTTTTTCTCTTGCTGCTTTCAGAATTTTCTGCTTCTCTTCAACAGTTGACAGTCTGATTAGTATGTGTGTTGGGAAAGGCCTATTTGGATTCATTCTGTTTGGAATTGACTGAGCTTCTTTGACTTGCATATTTATGTCCTTTATAAGGGTTGGGAAGTTTCCCCTCATTATATCCTCAAGTAGTCTTCTTAGCCCTTTACTCCTCTCTTCTCCTTCTGGGACACCAGTGATTCTCATATTTGTGCGCTTTGTTTCGGCTATTATTTCCTCAGATCCAATTCAATTTTTTCCATCTTTTTTTGCCATTTGCATGTTTTGAGTCTTCAAAGTCAGTTATCCTGTCCTCTGTGTCACTTATTCTTTCTTCAAATCTGGTGTTGTGTGACTCTAGTATGTATTTTATTTGTTCAACAGAGTCATTAATCTCTGTGTGATATCTGCTATTTTTCTATTTATTCTTTCAAATTCCTCTCTATGCTCTTTTACTGTCTTCTTGATCTCCTTTCTGTCATTTGCTATCCCATTTATTTCATTAAGTAGAGTTGTATGAACATCTTTGATTAGTTGTTCCAACATCTGTGTCTCTTCTGGAGTTTTAGTTTGGTCATTAGTCAGGGCTATATCTGTCTGTATTTTGATATGATTAGTGATCTTCTGCTGTCTTTGTGGCATGTAAATATTTTGATTGATTTACTTTGGAATGATTTCTTTCAGTAGTCTACGGTCTTGTGTTTGCGGGATGGTTGCACAGCAGGGAGCACTGTATGGCGTGGGGCACTCAGTGCAGTGATTTGTTTCAGGGCAGGTATAGGTGCAGGTGGGGGTGAACTTTTAAAAAGGTTTAAAGAATAAATAATACCTCATTATATATAATGAAATATGATAAACTACAACTGCATTTTGAGCTAAATATGACCGTACTGGAAGTCAAGCAGACTTTCAAAGGGTATCATTCTGAACAGATATACAGAATGGGAAATAAAATATGTGCAAGTATTGCAGGAACAAATGACAGTAACTATTATGAAAGGATTATAAGGCTGATGTTCAACAGAAAAGCTATTAAATCAACAGAAAACATGATAAAAATCCAAAATATTAACAACAGATAATTTTTATGTATAAAAAACTGAGCATTCACCTTTGATTTAATTACCTCTGGTAATAATTTCATATGCTTCTCCAATGACTGGTAATTCCTTAAAATCATGAACTAACATTACCAGTGGGAAATCGCAAGAAACATTTCTCAAGAAGAAACTAAGCAATCTTGCCAGCATTTTTATTCATATGTGGTTGTAGAAGTTTCCACTGTAATAAAATTTAAATGATAAAGTTAAGGGTGAAAAGCAGTACAAATCTGTTTGAATATTGTTTGAATATTAGTTTCCTCTAAACAATTACATTTTCTATATGATAAGTCTATGAACATAACATAAGTAGCAAAACCTATATTATCATGTAAATGTAATAACAAAAGACTAATTCAAGAAGTTGGAGTATATACAATTTAAAAAAATGAATCTCATTTCAAGAGTCTAAAAATTAAAACTACTATTCTAAAAATGTTTGGCTATTAATTTTTATGAGCCCCTATAGAAAGTTATGAGATTTTATTTGGATATATTAAGAAAAATGCTTAAATAGAAGCATAGTGTTACAGATTTGAGTTATTAAATTTAAAAGACCATATTTTCAGGTGCCTGGGTGGTTCAGTGGTAGAATGCTCACCTTCCATGTGGGAGACCCAGGTTTGATTCCTGGACCATGCACTCCCATCTCCCTGCAGAAAGAATATATTCTCATGATAGACATCCTAGTATAAGGGGACAACACTAAATGTGGAGTCCCCAAACCAGAACTTTAGTCTTTGTGGCTCTACTTACCAGTTGCGTAACCTTGGGAAAATCACTGACCTTTCATTTCATATAAGGGTCTTATAAATCTAACTCAGCAGAAAATTGTACTATGTCATAATATTTCCTAAATTTTCAAATGCTTTTATTCATTATAACTTCTCTCATTTCTAATTTTTATTCTGAAGTAATTTAAATTAAAACATTTATATTGATACCTTTTGGTAGGTCTGTAATACCTCTATATTCCCTTTTATTTATCATCTTACAATTAGTTTCATTTTATTTTTGTCTTTTTTCAATTAATTTCATTTGAGTCAACAGTTTTGGGGTCTATTTCAGGCATTCAGAGATCCTACAACTCAACAATGAAAAGACAAATAACCTAATTAAAAATAGGCATAAGATATGGATAGAACATTTCCAAAGAGAAACCACAAATGGCTCAAAAGCATATGAAAAGATACTCAACTTCACTAGCTATTAGGGAAATGAAAATCAAACCTACAATGTGGTATCTTCTCATGCCTGCTAGAATGGCCATTATCAAAATCAAACAAAAAACAAAGAAACTACAAATGCTGGAGAGTATGTGGAGAAATAGGTACACTTATTCATTGTTGGTGGGAATGTAGCATGGTGTAGTCACTCTGGAAGGCAATTTGATGGTTCCTCAGGAAGTTAATTAAATAATTGCTGTATGATCCAGGAATCCCATTACTAGATATATAGTTGGAAGAAGTAAAAACAGGGACATGAACAGACATTTGCACACTGATGTTTATAGTGGCATTATTCATGAGTCTCAATAGATAAAAATAGCCCAAATGTCCATCAGTGGATGAGTGGAAAAACAAATTGTGGCATATACTTACATACATGCATCTGTAAGGTAGAATAAAGTCCTGACACATGCAACCACATGGGTGAAACTTGAGGATATAATGAAAAAAATAATAACAAGAAAAATATTGAAAATTACCCCAACTAAGTGTATTCGTGGAAACCCTAAACAATACAGAGGGTTCCATGTGAGATTATATAAAAGTTTTGCCTATTAAGTTAATTTGAGAAACTTAAAGCCTCCAGATGTCTCCTAAGCCAGATAAGACCTGAAACCTAGAGTTAACAGTCTCTACAGGAACATCAAGCAGTTTCATTGCTCTTATCTGTAATGTTGACATCCTTTTTCAGCACAAAGATCTTAGAATGGTCATTTCCCAGATATCCATGAAGATTGACAGAATTATCAAATGAGAGGCAGGTGCTATAACTGTAAAGTTAGAATTTAACAAATGATTATGCCTACTGACTCATTATACTGGTATTTCATTTTAGTTTCTATTGTGCTAAAGTAGTCAATAGGAAATACCTGAAATTGTTGAGCTGCAATCCAGTGGTCTTGATTTTTAATAATGAATGTATACCTATAAAGCCTTCATCTTATGACTGTGTGATTATATAAACTTTGTGACTTATACCCCTTTACCCATTGTATGGATAGATAAGTAATCAAGTAAAGACATGCATGAAAAAAATAAACTGGGAATATGGAGAAAAGAAAACCCTACATAAACTATAGACAAGAGTTGGTAGTACAACTTTAATAATCTTTCATCAATTTAACAAACATAATTATTGTTTACAAAATATGAGAATTACAAAAATGTCTTATCATCAATTGTAACAAATTTTCCCCACCAATACAATGTTGGTAGTGATAGCCATGAATGATGGGTTTATAATATATCTATCAATCGGTGATGTATATTATAAATACGGTCCAAATGTCAAGAGGGTCTAAATGGAGATAAACTATTGTTAGAGTCTTATAATAAATGTGAGGTAGCACAACAACAAATTAAGATAGCCTTAGATGAGTTAAGCATGTGTATAATTTCCCTAAAGTAATAGCCAATATTAGTAAACAGAACTATAACTAAAAGGTAATGAAAAATATAAAATGTACTTAACATACCTAAATGAAAGTTGAAATTAGTAAAAAGAGGGAAGGCACAAATAGAGGCAGAAGGAAAGAAATAGTAATATGACATAATTAAACCTAAAAAGATCACAATGTGAATAGTCTAAACAACAATTAAAAGGAAAAGATTCTTTGAAAGAATTTTAAATCAAGACCCATATATGTAGCCTTCAAAAATGCATTTTAAGTATAAACATGTAATTTAAAAGCAAAGATGTAAAGATATATATGCCAACTAATTGAAAGAAACATAGAATGGTTAAATTACTAAATATCACACAAATTAAATTTCAGAGCAAAAATTTAACAGGGATAAGGAAAGTCATTTCAGAGTGATTGGGGAACCAATACATTAAGGTGACATAAAAAAAATCCCCAAATTCTATGGATTGAATAGCACAGCTACAAAATATATGAAGCAGAACAAGCAAAACTTCCAGGAAAATTGGATATATGAATAATTGAAGTTGGAGATTTTGAAACCAACTCTCTCTATTTTGATTTCTGAGATCAAAGATAATATTCTGTATGATTTGAATGTCTTTGTTTTTGTTTAATTTCACTTTGTAGAATTTTTGTTGTGTCCTATTATAGGTCTCTTTAGCAAAAGCCCAAAATGAATTTGTAAAAATGTGAAATCTGAATTTTGGGATATACTCCCATAAAATATAAATCAGATCTAGTTGGTAAATTGTATTGCTCAAGTTTTCTTTCTATTCTTATTTTTATCTGTTTGTTCTGGCAGTTATTGAAGCTATATCTTAAACTGTTTAATTATGATAATGTACCTCTATTTCTCCTTTTAGTTCTCCTAATTTTGCTTTATATATTGTGATTCTATATTACTATGCCCATTAAATTGTTGTAGAAATTTAATAGAATTAAAATGAACTTTATAAAGTATAATAGTGAAGATGGCTATATTTTTAGAGAATTGGTCTCTAAATTGAGTCATATAAAATGGGGTATCGACTGATTTGTATGGAACAAAATTTAAGAACCATTATTTAAATGTATTTTTTGACCATTACATTAAATAATACTAATTACATATGATTATCTGCAAAGTGCTTTTCTGCAATTAAACACACAAATAATGTATAAATGCGTATTTATATATGAAGGACAGCAATTTATTTTTACTGAAAATGCAAGAAAGTTTGCAGATAGAATATTTTGAAAAAAATTTATTCATTAACCATTTGACATATTCTGAGATTTTTCTCTAATAAATTAATAATTTCAATACAAATCATTCATATATGGCCTTAGAGAAAAACTCTGGGAGCATGGCCTTTAGTAACAGCAATAGGTAGTGCCAAGGGATCATTTCAAAGAGATAATTGGCTCTAGATGGTAAGGGACCAGGACCCAGGTAAGAA